>CAOLHI010002035.1:0-301942 GCA_948474755.1 Ctenosaura bakeri
AAAAGGATCAAGAAAAGGCACTTGCAGCAGCTTTGGCAGATACTCTGTGGACAGCAGGAGAATGTCAGAAAGCTACTGTCTGTCTAGTTACTAGTGATACCTATTTTACCTCAAGCATAGACTACAAACTGGATCACTTTACTGAAAAAGTAAGGAGAGCTGCCCTTTTTTTCCTTCTCTTTTCTCTTTCTTTTTTCTTTGTTTCTGTTTGTTGGAAAAAACATTTTGGAAGGGAGGTAATGATTCTCAAAGGGAAGGAAACAGAAAAATCTTGGAAAGGCATACAGTATTTCATGCCACTGATTCACCATACAAGATATATGGCCACCAATGTTGATAGCTTTTACGGGGAATTTGGTATGTCAACTGTACTGTTTAAGGTTGCCAAAGACTGTCAGAAGTTGCTAGCTGTAACAGCTGGATGCTGCCTCCAAGCTCAGAGCCAACAAATTGTGAATTCCAGATGTTGGATGCAAAATTGGGGTGGGGATATTGTTCTCCTCTTCTTCTATTGGGCTTCCCAGAGACATCTAGTTAACTACTGCAGGAAACAAGATGCCAGTGTCCATCCCTCTTCCTAATTGGTATGCTGCTGAGAAAGCAAGACAGGATGTGCATTATAGATCCAGGCAGTGATGGGGTGGAAGAAGCTCACAGAATTCTTAATATTCATTTGCAGGTCCAACTGTTCGACTTCTTTGAGAAAGACACAGCTCAGCAGTTTCTCTATGATCATATACACTGTGTAAGTGGAGGATATGTAGTCCTTTACAAATTTCTGCTTGTTGCTTTTAATTTTAAACACATTCATAAAGAAGCACAAGGGTGTACCTACAGAGGGCAAAATGAGGGCATTGCCCACTCCTAAAAAAAAATTCTGCCTCCAATGAAATTTTCCTTTAGTTTCCAAATTTCTAACATTGCAATAATTTCAAACTTCACTTAGCACTTAGAACTAGAATTTGGAAATCCAGAGAAAAGGGACAGCAAAGTTACCAATAGAATATGAACACAGCAAATATAAAAGTTCTAGGTGTGAAAGCTTTTCAGTATCTAACTCCACTTAATGCTGTAAAGTTGGGGATTGAAGGAAAATTCATGGCAGGAAGCAGAAATACAGGAAAATACCCTCATTCACTCCTTGCCACATAACCACACCCCTATAACACTGTTTCCAGTGAGACATTCTCCTGGAAAAGTATGCATAAGATTGCAGCTTATTCTTCAATGTTATAAATTGGGTATATATTATGTTCTGCTCCAGTTTCTGGCTAATAAACTTATATTGTATTCAGCACTATGCTTCCTCTCTAGCTATAGCAACAGGGTAGGTGCAATATATGTATATCTACATAACCCCAAGTAACATTCATCATTTTCTTTCTTTTAATCAGCTGAAATGTGAAGGAAGTCATGGAGTGATCTTATTTCTATATAGTTTACTTTTCTCAAGAACATTTGAAAGGTAAATAAAACATGTGAGCTTTTAATGTACCCAGAAGGTTCTCTGCTGTAAAATGTTCTCCCTGTTGAAATCAGGGAGGCTCTCAGGGTTGGGTGTTTCCATCTTCATCTGAAGACCTATCTCTTTATCCAGACATGTTCCTGTTCATTTTCTTAATTGTTAACTCTATAGTTACCCCAGTTTTATTGAAGTGTTTTATCGATTTTATTAATTATTTTATCATTTTAGCCAATATTTTATTGTTATCTGTTCGTATTGTGAGTTGAAAATGTTTGCAAACAACTAAATAATTTATTAATATAAATTTTGACCTAATAATTTAGTTATTTAGTTTAGAGTTAATAATTTAGTTACTTGTATTTATATTTAAGTAAAGCATGATGGTTGGGAGTATAGGAGATATAATGCAGGACAGCTATGAGGAGCTGGAGACATCATGTGTGGTTAGAATATTCTGAATTCTCTCTCAATGGTGATGATGGTAGCGATGATGGGTAATAGACTGGTGTTAAGGTGCCATTTTAAGTGACTGGGTTTTCTTCGGGTTTATTTTGTTAGGCTTCAGAAAGACCTAGACTTCACCACAACTCATCTGTTACAATGCAGGCTTGGAAGCTTCATCTGTCAACAAGTACGTTGGTTTGTGTGTCTAATACCTATTTCTTATAAACACTTTTCTCAAGTGTATGTTGTTGGTTTTATTCAGTTATTAATCAGCCATGATAATGGGAAGATGTTTAAAGAAGCCATTGGTTTTTATATATGTGCAGCATGCAAACAATTGCACGGATCCCCTTTGTAATCTGAGGTCCTCTGCACGCTCTGATAGAGGGAAAAGAGGAAGAGGAGAGAACTGGAATAGCCAAAGTTTTTTTTATCATGGTTGGTTTCAGTGCTTAATATTGATGCATGCGTTTCTTAATAGATAACCACATGGTTTGGAGGGGGGAAAAAGAGCCGGCTGAAAAGCTCATTATACCTTTCTGTATATTATGAGAGTAGGGAGGTATGCTCAGTCATGTATCAGGTGCTACCATCTTACTAAATATTTCTGCTAGCAATTAATATATCATGATATTAATATGCAGGCATGTTAACAACCTACTACTGTTCATCAAGCTAAGTGTGAAAAAATGGAGAGGGGAGGAAAAACATAGAAATCCAAAACTCCCCTGTCCCCATTTTTGCCATCTAGGCTGAAGAACAGTTCTGGAGAACTCAAAAGTGGGCACACTATTGTGAAATTGTACCTAGACCTAATAAAGATATTAGCCGCTTCTGCATTTTAGATTTTGTTTGGTTCTTATAGATCACCATGGCAACATTTATTTCTGTAAACAATATTAACATTTCTTTGGCATAACTCTTGAGACAGCGCTACTACATTTTTTAAAAACTTTCATATCAAGATTTAAAGTCAAGCTGCTAAAGATAGCATGAAGAGGTAACTTCCAAAAAGGAGATATACCATAGCAATCCATGATCAATTTTTCTGTCCTGTTATTTTGCACCTTTCATGCATCCAAAGAGGGTTTTGACTTTTATTGGCACAATGACTATGGAGAAGGGACATTAACACTGCCCTATTACAATTTTTTTAATCTGGATCTAAATTTTCCCTGAAATGCTGTTAAATTTAGGAAAGGGGACAGGATCCTAGTACTCCTACAATGTCTTTTTTCTGTTTCAACAGCAGCTTTAGGGGCAGTTTGGTCTGGGGAAATGGGGCAGTGTTCCCCCTATGATGAAAACTGAAGCTTCTGTCTTCTCATGGATGCTTTGAAGTAAAACAACAGCTAGAATGTGTGAGCTCAGACCTTTTGCATCATACTTGTTTTAGCCTTTAGCATCATTTGTTGATGCTAATTCTTGAGTTCTGCTCTTCTGATCTGCTACCTGAAGCTGTAATTTAGGTCTTTTTCACCCTTCAGGCACTTCTGAACATCATTTTAACAGGCAGAGCTAGTCCACATGTGTTCAATGGGTATCAAAAGCTGGACACTGAAGGCAACATGCAAAAGGTACTGCATGGAGTCTTGTCACGCAGTGATGTGGGCTACCTACACTGGAGCAAAGAAGAGGTTGAACATTACAGACCTCTACAGGTGAGATAAACATTCAGCTTGATTTTGTCTAGTACCTGGAAAAACTACTTTCTTGTAACTGGTCATGCTCGCTGGAGGAATCTGGGAGCTGCAGTTAAATAACTTTTCCAAACTGTGCTCTTACCCACTGTGAAAAAAAGAGTAAAACCTGGTCAGGGACAGTACACAGCAGAGACACCATTTAGCAAGGAAGAGCCTTACATTCTCCAACAAATCAGGTTTTGGTGGCTTGCAAACATGGGAGCAGTTTCGGTGCCACTCTCCATCATGTCCCTGACAACTCTTTCCACTGACTTGTCCCTGGCAAAAGGAGCGTGGCTGCAGGCATGCGTGCACACCCAAGCTATGACTCTGGAGACCAGGGTTTGAATACCCACTTGGCCTTCGAAACCCACTGGGTGACCTCAGGCAAGTCACATTCTCTATCCTCAGAGAAAGCCAAAGGCAACAAATCTTGCCAAGAAAACCCTCATGATAATTTTGCCTTAGGGTTGCCATAAGTCACTTTTCAAAGGGGAGAGGCATAATGACTAGAAAGACCCTCCCTCTGTCAACTGTATCACTTCATTTCTGACTTATGGCAACTCTAAGGTGAACCAATCTCAGTGATATTTTCTTTTTGCTAGATTTGTTCATAGAGAGTTTGCCTTAGGCCCTTTCTGCACCATGCTCCCATCCTGAAATGGCGATGGGATCGCAATGGGACCGTGACGATGGTTCTGCATGATGTCGTCATGATCCTGTCACCAACTGTTGCAATTGCAGAGTAAATCATTGACTTTTTTTTCTGTCAATGACACGCAATTGTGTGACTGTCCCAGACATACCTGCCCTGAAGAGGCCCCAGAAGCACGATGAAGGTGCTTCCTGCCTCAGCACAGCCTGGGAAAGTCCCTGGTTGTTCTGCAGAAGGAAGAGGTGGGGCCATCACACTTCCTCGAAGAGGGAGCTGGCCAGTGCGGAGAGGAGTGTTCCTCTCAGGAGAGGCTCTGCCAAGATCCCCGCAGGATGCAGCCAGGATCCGGTAAGCTGCAGAAAGTGCTTTAGTCTTTTCCTTCCTCTGAGGCTGAGAGAATGTGACTTGCCCAAGGTCAGCCAGTGTCTGAGTGGGAATTTGACTCCTAGTCTCCAGAATGCCTAAATAAATAAATAAATAAATAAATATTGAGTTAAGCCTTACAGGTCCCCAGCAACAAATTATATTTACAGGGTGTCTGCGATAAAGAAAAGATTAAGAACCACTGAGCTGCACTCAATGAGCAAAGGGGACAATGCCATTTTTTCCTGCAAGTATCTTCAAGACCCTTATTTCTGTTTAGTGCCAAAACTGAGGAGAGCTTTCTGAAGTTGCAGAGTTTTAAAAGGTTGGCTTCAAAAGCACATTTTTAAAAAGAAAAGTCTTATTTTACTGCTTGACTAAGTAAGAATGACTAAATTTCTACCCTAGGTTGGAAGTATGCTGAAGACTCCAAAATTGCCTATATGGTTATGTAACATCAATGGAATGTACAGTGTCCTTTTCAGCACTAACAGATTGCTCTTGTCTGACTGGAAAATGGAACATATCTTTGACCTGTATTTTTATAATGGGCAGCCCTCACAGAAGAGAACAGTGCATCTAACAATAGGTAGGCACTTACATTTGCTGGAAGAAGACTTTTAAATGAATTAATGTGTCTCCCTCTCCCCCACTATCATATGTCCTTTGAAGCCTCTTTCACAAAATGATGTCTAAATCAATTTTTGTGCGTTCCTTCCATCTCCGTAAACCAAATAGTGAGAAAGCTGTATTGATTTGAATTAACCTTCTGATTTTCAAATTGATTCTCATGTATTGTATTGACAATATCCAGAAGTGGTGTGTGCCACACTAAAAGGTGTTTTTGAGCAATCTGTGTGAAATCATCCAATGCCTAGATGAATCAAACACAAAAAAAAAGCCCGAGAACTCAGAGAGAGGAATGGAAAGAATGCTCTGGAGATTAGGGACAAGAACATTTCTAAAAGAGAAGTACAACCCTGGGGAAAATTCTGAAAGTGTTGTCAGTGAGGTTACGGAGGGGATGGGGAAAACTCAATAATCTTAGACCATGCAATCTCTCTCTCTCTCTCTCTCTCTCTCAACACCTAATAGCCAATGAATGCCAAGAAAATGAAAAAGTTGTGTGCACACTTTCTGAAAAGCATCTAATAAAAATGTGGATACACGGTGCCCAAAATATGGAGCCCCCAAACCACAAAATCACCCAACACATTGCAAAGTTCATTCTGAAGATGTGTGGGTGAGTAGCCAGAAAACTTTTAAGGCAAAAGTTCCCCACTGGGCAACTGTGGAATGCTAAGGGGATGCATTAGCCCCCCAGGAGACCTTGGAGGGCTTCATGGTCTTCCCTCACTGCAGCCCCCCCAAAAATGAATAAAATGCCCCCAAATGCCCTTTACCATGTTTTAGGTCCAGAAGAGGCCTTTTTAAACAACAGGAAGTGAGTGGAACTCACTTTCTATTCATTTTGTGTTTCAAAAAAGACCTCTCCTGGGTATAATTTGGAAATTAAAATTATCCCTGGTTGATCCTGAGACCCACAGAAACAGCCCTGGGGGATGATTGTGGCCTGTGAACCATAGTTTGCCTACTACGTCTTATATCATGGCTGGAATATTGCTGGTGGCCAATGTGCACATATTTCAGGGTTACACGCATGGAAGGTTTTTTTATTTGTTTTTTTTATAAGAGTATAAGGGGCTGTTCAGTATCTCCTTCAGCATCATCCCGAACCTTCCCCCCAGCAGCTGTCAAGTTGTGGGGGGTGCTGCTAATGCTGTGTAATAGCCAAGGGATGAAGAGGTACAGGATAGGGAGGGAGATGGGACGTATCCTAGCTGCAGTTCTCCAGCTGAAATATGAGGTCACTGTTCCATGGGGAAAGCAACCTCAGTTATTTTCCTCACTCTGGAAAACTGCTTCCACAATAGAACACAGTTCATGCTGCTTTGTATCTTCCCTTTCTCCTCCTCCCCAAACACTAAACAGCCATAGTCATATTCATAGTGTCTGATAGAAGCCTGGGGAAAGAGACCAGGGAACTGCATTGCAAAGCATTAGGCTTCGCACCTTGATGCAGGATTTCAGCCATTGTCCAAGGTAATTTTTGCTGCACAAGGTTACACATTCCCCTCTTCTCTCAAAAGTGAGAAATTCAAGAGTTTCCTTTGGGAAAACACTAGAGACCTGAGACATTTTTATAACCATGTCTTTCTTTAGAAATGCACAAGCAAAGCATAAATGGAAGCAAAGGCTGTCATGGTAAGCCCAGGGACATTAACGTTCAAATTTGTACTCAGAAGGTTTGGCAATGTTACCTAAAATGGCTATCATGTCAGTTGCTTCTGTAACATTTTTATAAAGTGTTAATATCAGATTTGGGACTAATAAATAACATGATAGTGATGCATAATTTTTAATTATGCATCACCATCCCAAATGAGCCTGAAACCAATAATGTTCAGGGTAAGTAAGAAGTAAATTGCCTTCCCAAAATATATTAAATGTGAAAAGGACCTTGGAATCATTGTTGATTATAAGTTGAACATGAGCCAGCAATGTGATGCTGCAGGAAAAATGGTGAATACTATTTTAGCTTGCATTACTAGAAGCATAGATTTCAAGCTGAGGGAAGTAATAGTCCTACTACATTCTGCCTGGGTCACCATCTGGAGTGCTGCATTTTTTTGGTGCATCATTTTAAGAAGTCTATATACAAGCTGGGGCAGATTCAGAGAAGGACAACAAAGATGATAAGAGGTATGGAGAATAAAACATATGAGAAAAGGTTAAAAGAGCTGGGCTTCTTCAACTTAGTGAAGAGAAGACTGAAGGATGTCATGATTACACTCTTTAAATACTGCAAGTGCAGTCACAAAAAGGAGCAGGCAGGATGGGACCAAGTCTAATCCTTTGAAGTTAGAGAAGAATAGATTATGACTGAACACTAGAAGGTACTTCTTGACAATAAGAATGGTTCGGCAATGAAACCAGTTGTCTAGCTATAGACCTTTTTAATGAGCTGGAGGGTGAATTCAATGGCCCATGAAGCTTTTTCTAACTTTATGATTTTAATGTTTTAATATTCAGTTATGAAAAGGGGACTCAAAAGCTTGCTTATGACATTTTAGTGATCCATTTAGTGATCCATTAAAGACGCTACTCAACCCAGATTCTTGTTTCCACTAGTGGATCACTTGCTTACATGTTAACTTCTTGTTACCCCAGCTAATACTGTGTTATAATTTAGGTCTTACCACATTATTGTTAGACTCTGTGTGAGTTCTGGAAGCCTACTTGGTAAACTGGGGCGAGTCAGTATCTCTCCTCTCCTATCTCACAGAACTGAGGTGAAGATAACATAGGGTGGGAGCAGAAAATTACATACGAATGGTGCCCTTAGGTCTGTGGGGAAGGGTCGAGGTAAAAATATAATAACGCAGCAAAGAAAAATACAAGGCAAAAGGACAGCAATAAATATCCCACCATGTATTTACTGAACTCCTGCTAAATCCAACTGGAAACTTGCATCTCTCTCTCTCTCTGTCTTTCTCTTTTTCTCTTTCTCTCTCTTTCATTCCCTCAATCTCTGGTTCAAAATGTCTGAGATGAGAAATACATGACTACATTCCCATATGTTTAATATTTCTTTTTTTAAAAAAGAGCTATATTGAGACTGTTGAAAGGGAAGGTAGAGTTTCACTCTTTCCTCTCACATAATTTTTTCCATAGTCCATCCACACCCTGCTGTTATTTGCCCCAGAAAGGAAGTTGCTATTTGCCTTGATTTGGGACCAGTTTTGTCCTAGAGAGAAATGCAGAAACATCAGAAAGCTTGAGAAGAATCAGGAAAAGAATGAAATTAGGTCTCTAGTTAGTCATACTTAGAAGAAAGCAGTTGAAATTATGAGTAATTTAAGCAGGGATGGGGTGAATCCAGAATTTTCCGAATCCAGATCCGAATTTCCTGGAAGGTTCTGGGAATCCTCAAATCTCACGAATCTTGAATCTTTCGAATCCTTTTTTTAAAAAGCAACTTTTAAAAACTTTTTCAAAATAGAACTGTTAAAAAAACCTATTTTTTTAGTTGGTGGATTTGAAAAATTCAGTTTGGCTATTTTTGCACAGGGATTTGGGTTTGCGAATCTCAAATCCTTGCTGAGGATTCGGTTAGCCCATCCCTAAACTTAAGTGACATTGTCACAGAGTATGACTAAACCTGGATCCAATCCATGGTCCAGAACTTCCATTTTAGAAAGGAAAGTGCATACACATGTTTGTTTTCTCCTTTCAGACACTCATTCTCATCACTGGGAAGGAAACCACTGTGAGGAGGATGGTGATGCAGAAAAAAGATTCCCTTCTGTGGAGATGGCAATCCGAACAAAGTGGGAAGGTGCTGCCATCAACTGGAATGGGACAGTCCCATTCTTTTGATGCTGGTGACTACAGACATAGATGCTGTCCAGACTTGTGTCCACCATCTCATCTCACATGAAATCTGAAGGTGAGGGGTGCGAGGAGGAACAGTGGGAATGGGAGTGGGAGGAGGGTCTGAACAATATAACAAAATTACTAGCTTGAATTTCGTTTCCATTCTAAAGTGAGAGGAACTGCATTAGGTGCTTACGATAGGCAAAAGATAACTCATACAACACACATATATACATATTACTATGAAATACAGCTTCTTCTGCCAGTTGTGAAGTCAGATCTTGGAAGGATGCTTTCTGTGATAGTTATAGGATGGGTATGAAATGACTGAGGACAAGCATTTGGTACCCATGGGTACTGAATACCTAAAGGTGCTAGTGGGAATATGTTGGACTAGCTTCCCACATTGACCCTGCTCCTGGTTGATGGGTGATCACCATCAGTCTGAAGAGAGTAAGTCCTACATTTTTATGCCTGGATACCAAATGTGTGGAGTTCAGTTAAATGTCAAGTAGGCATAATGAATGTTGGAAGTGTCACAATGAAAGCATGACCTTGCCCTTTTCATATACCCACAATGATTGCTTCTGGTCTGATTTCTGTTATTGAAAATTAATATTATTTGAGCAGCAAAGCAAGGTTGCACAGTCTATTAATCCCAGGCCAGAAGCCTTTATATGCAGGCAATCCTTTCCTCAGCAGTTCATTAATTGTCTTTTCTAGAATTTATCAGTACTTTCTGTATTTTATTTTTGCAAGAAACATGCAGGGAAAATGGAATTAAAGGGTTTTTTAATCTTATTGACCGCTTACTCAGCCATCTAGAAGAAGGAGACCTAGTTGGGGTAAAAGTAACCTAGTTTCTCCATCCTTTGAGTACACCGCATCTTCAATTAAAAATCTGGCATCTTGGGTGCCAGCAGTAAGTGTTAAGAAGGGCAATTTTTATAATGGCCAGAATCCTCTATGCACTATGTTGCTGTGTAATCATGGTAGTTAGGTAGCTACTTAGTGAATCTCAGCCCAACAGTAACCACTGTGTTCCCTGATCACGCTGGAAGCAGCTGACTAAAGTTCCCACCCTCTCCTGTGCGTGATCTCACAGTGATCTCCATTGCGACCAACAGAAACAGAGTTTCTCCCCCACCTCAGCCACACTGGAAATTGTTTGCATGAGCAGGTGGGAACATCAGGCAGCTGCTTCCTGAGTGACAGGGAACAGACGTTTTCAATTGCAGTAGCTGGTGATTGGTAAGTGGGGATTCTTACAGTCCCTAAACAAGGGGATACAAAGGGATTATGGATATGAAGCAGTCACAAATGTGTAACTTTCAGTTATGATACATAACTACATAATAGGATTTCAGGTACTATTGATAAATATTTATATTCCCCTCAATCATCAGTGGTTTTAGATTTCATACACCTATCTATATCTATGTATGTGTATGTGTGTGTGTGTGTGTGTGTGTGTGTATATATATATATATATATATATATATATATATATGAATAAGAATTTATATCCCCAAAATAATAATGCTGATATTCCCCTATGTAAAGCAAATCCTATGTCTGATAACTTATTGACAGTGCCAAGTTGGATCCTTTATATTTTGAACATCTGGTGCAAAGGGAGCTAAAGGTTGTTGTTTTTTTCCACAAGCACAACTAAATGTTCTTGCTCTAGCGGATCTTATTAGATGCTGTGCAAACACGTGAAGTAATGTAAGGGTTTGTTTGTATCATGTGATACCAGCAGAAGACCTTAAGTCATGACTTTAATAGAGTGAGAATGAAAATGAGAATTAGAATTGTGTGCACAAAATGCCTCCTCTGACTTCTGATATGACTGTATAGCCTAAATAGGTGTACTTATTGTTTCGGCTTAGAGTTGATATGCTACCTTGGAGAAGACACATTAATTGTATTGGAATAGAAAAGCAGTCTAAATGGTGCAAGGTTCAAAGATTTATCAAATTGAATTCAATATGGTTTCCCCTTTGTAATCTCACTGAATTTTAGCTTATTTTGTTTATAATCGTATACTTCGTTTTATATCTTGATTTTGTACCTGAATTGTGGGTTATGTGTGATGGTTTTTTGCTAACATACAATAAAATACTTCTTCCTTCGTATTTGGAACAGAAACCCCATTTAGGTGCTAACTGTCATGCTTTCTTAGTATTCATAGAGCAGAGCTGCATGGCTAACCCCCACTCTCAGAATCCCACTTCCAAAATCTGAGCAGAGGCAGGCACCTACTACTACAGTGGCAGGACGAGACACACTCACTGCCCATGGACTTTTCCGCACCGGGCTATTAAAACGGTGCAGAGCAACCTCCAACAGAGGTCTTCTGCACCGTAGAGTGGACTGGGGCGGACTACTTTTTGTAGTTCCATACCTCAGTCCACTCTGGAGCGCCTGGAACTGGTCGCGCAGCGTGTTTTTTAAAAACCTCTTTTTAGAGGTTTTTAAAAAGCACGGAGCGTGCTACTCCGTGTCGCTCCGTCGCCGCGCTCCGGTGCAGATTTGCAGGCACGTGCAAGTGCGTGCCTGCAGATCTGCCGGGGGCAGGCTTTAGGCTGGCAAGCTTCTCTGGTGGGTGGAGAGCCTCCACCAACCGGAAGCCACCATTTTGGACACCGGAGCAGTGCAGAGCGACGAGCTCCCACTGATCCTCGTCCCGACAGACTCACCTGGACAGAGAAGAAAGCCAGTGAGTCCCGTTTTTGCTCGTTTATTTTCACACATGCGGAAAGGGCCCATGTTTGGACCATGAACTCAGCATCTCTGCTGCAACTGAATCCACTGCTGACCTTGTCATGCTGAAGCTGATGTTGCCTAGAATCTAGTCTGATGGAAATCCCCAACTTCCAGGTTTCTATCCACATGAGAGATTTTTAAAGTGCATCTAAACTAAACTACAACATTATAACAATCCAATAGCATATTAACTGCTATGACACCATCCTACAGAATCCTGACACTTGGCAATGTTAGAATTTTCTTCTGGAGCACGGATGGAAATGGGACAGCCCTCCTGATACTGTTGAACTGGAATTCACAGCATTCCTTACTATTGGCTGTGCTGGCTAGAGTTATTGGGAAATGTCGGTCCTCTAATCCTTACTAATACCATACTCAGACATTAACAACTGGCATAAAAAGGGTAGTTTCTGTTTGATGGGCCTTGCTAGATATACCTACAGGGAGGAATACAATGCAGAGGTAAACTTTCCAGATAATGGTATGTTTGTATAGTTCCCATATACCAGAGATGACAGCCAGTTTGCAGTAGTGGTTTGAGTGTTGCACTACAATGCTTAAGATACCAGGATTTGAATTCCTATTTGACTATGAGATATGAACAGAAACAAATGGCTTCACAGCATGCTACCTATATTAAGAGAAGAGTCCTTACTACTACACATATAACAAAGAGAATCTTCTCTGAGAGAGTTTTGAGCCCAGGGAAACTGACTTTTGATAAGCAGATTTATTGCTTTCACATATCAACACTGACCACTGTAAAGATCTGAAAGACCTGCATCACATTACTCAGCCCTTTGAAAATTTAGGATGAGGGTCATGATTTGCACCTTTCTGGATCCCAATACATTCCATCCCACTCCCACAACTGTATAAAGATGCTTTGTACCTGAGCATTTATTTATTACTGATGTACATTGGACGAAGTGCATTTATAACCACGAAAGCTCATGTGTAAATGAAAACCAATGGATAATCAGTATTATTGGAGTCATAATTGAACAGAAAGATGAAGAGTTCATAGTGTGCTTGATCATAACAGTTGAAGGGAGTGTAACCTACCGTTGGAAGAGGTCATATGAACCTAAAATGTACAATTTGCTCTTAAGCATCTGGAAATTCACAAGTGTGCAAGTATCAACAATTTTTGTATGTGCAAGAGAAGCCAGGCAACTTTATCAGCTTATTGAAATAGGTAATTTTTAATCATTTATTGGAATGAGAAATATGTAATTGCAAAAAAAAAAGGTTGTATCATTAAAATCTCAATGTGTACCTGTTTAAAACACTCCCAAAGACAAGAGAGAGGAGAGAAGAGAAACTGGGACGGAAACAATACCAGAGCAGGTTGGTTACACTCCTTCTTCCTACATGCACATCCACACCCATCAATCAATGAAATCTATATCATCACATGTAGAAAGCAAGTGCACTACATGAATTTGCCTGCAGAGCGATATTTCTGGATGAATCAAGCAAGCTATGTAATACATAGGTGGCTATCAAATAGTATTGTCACAGCATATTATGGAAGTAATCCACAAGGTGGCGCTCAAAACTGCAAATTTATCTTTCAGGAAATGATGGCAAGTCAATGACTCACAGGTACCAAGTCTGGTTCATCAATGCAAAAATGATCTACTAAAACCATTTTTGCTGCACATGGACTTGTTTGCATAGCCAGGGCAAGGTACAACCGAGTTACAAATTGCACAGGTGCTGTGTTGGCCACCTTGTACAAACCATTCAGAGTATCTGGTGTCAGGATGGAAACAAAGAACTCCAGACACAAGAAACTTCTTAATTCTTAATTCTTAATTAATTCAACTCAGCAATAGCCCTGCTACAATATCAGGAGCTTGTCAGATGGAATTGTTGTTGTTGTTGTTGCTTGTGTGCAGCTATCCATATGTTTTTGTGCCCTCCAGGGCTCCCCTGAAATTTTATTTGTGTGTTTTAAAACACTGACACTTCAATCTGTCAAAACAGAAATTTGGCTGCAAATTATTAAATGTACAATAGGTAAAAGGGGGAAAAATTAGAGGCACTATAATCAATCCAATAATCAAATTTGTAGTGAACATAACGGTGTTATGGTCGATATCATCTTATTGTAATGTCAACCTAAGTACATTTAATGTTTATTTATACATTCTTTAAAAATAGTAATATTTAACTAAGGGATAGTTCACACTACAAAATTATATCTCTATGGTTCTGCTTTAACTGCCATGGCAACCTTCTATGGAACCCTGGGATCTGCAGTTTATGGAATGATATTTAGAATTCCCAGCTGTAGAATTCTACAGGATAGTGCCATGGTAGTTAAAGTGGAACCATAGTGCTATCAATGTGTAGTGTGAAAAAGCCCTGAGTATGATAGGATGTAAAATAGTGGAAATGGATTTTAATTAATTTAACAATTTAGTAAAGATTTAATTTCACATCTTCTCAATTTGTTTTACACACAGGTACCCTACTTTTTATACATTTTAACTTTAAACTGATTTTTTCCCAGTTTAATTCTGATCCAGTTTAGAAGACAACATGAAGAAAGGATGGATTGAAACGCTTTATATAAATTGGGGGTGGGGATAAAGCCACTGATGAAACAATATGCCAGAGTGTGTGTTCTACTTTTATTTTTAAATGTTTCTGAAAGAGAAAGCAAAACACAGAGATTCCAGACTAAGAACCTGTCTCAAGAAGGTTTGAGGAGTCAGCCTCAGGAGTCCCACATGTCATTCCCCTAGAGCAGAGCTTTCCAAACTTTCATGTTGGTGACATGCTTGTTAAATATGCATCATTTCACAATACAATAATTCAGTTTTACTAGCAAACCGGAGGTTAAACTAACCCGTTATAAGAGATACAGACACATACATAAATTGTGATAACAAAATGTTTGGGGATACAATATAGCTCATGAAAACTTTTCATATACTTTTTAAAATATATGATTTATAAATAATAACATATATTTGCAAGATTGTAGGCGACACACCTACACACTTCAGGCAACACACTAATGTGTCACTGCACACTGTTTGGAAAGCTCTGCCCTAGAGAGTTACAGAAGCACATAAGGAAATATAGCCAGGGGCCATAGACCAGCTTTTTCTGTTTTCTAGAAAAAATGTGTATAGTACAGCAGTGCAATGTAAACTGGCAGTTTCAGCAAAAATACTTGCAGAGCTACATAAAAGTCACGTGTAGCACTGGCAGCTGCACATGAAGATACATGTCTCCTACCATGCTTTAGCCATAAAGGCAGGCACCATTCTAGCCACTGTCCACTCAGAAACAACTGTGCTGATGTTTTTCCAGCGCTTGGTACTTCTGCAAAGGCAGGGGCAAACCTAAGTCTTAGAATCATATTGTAGAGTTTAAAGAGACCACAAAGGCCATTGACTCAAACCCCTGCCATGCAGGAATACGCCATCAAAGCCTTCCCAACAGATGGCCATCCAGCCTCTGTTTAAAAGAAGGAGACTCCACACTCTGAGACAGCATGTTCCACAGTTGAACTGCTCTTTCCATCAGGGAGTTCTTCCTAATGTTTAGATGGAATCTCTTCCTGAAGTTTCGAACCACTGCTCCATGTCCTAGTCTCTGGAGCAGCAAAAACAGGCTTCCTCCATCCTCCATGTTACATCCCTTCAAATATTTAAACATAACTTATCATGTTGCTTCTTAACCTTCTCTTCTCTAGGGTACACATTCCCAGCTCCCTAAGCCACTCTTCATAAGGCATGGTTTCTAGGCCTGTACCATTCTGGTCACCCTCCTCTGGACACATTTCAGGTGGGCTCTGACCAAAGCAGAATAGAATAGTACAGTCATTTCCCTTGATTGATACCTCTATTGATGCAGCCTAGAATTGCATTGGCTCTTTTAGCTGCTGCAACACACTGCTGAATCACGTTCAGCTTGTGGCCTACTAAGACTCCTAGATCTATCCTGTGAAGATGCAAACATCATTTCTAAATTGCTCCTCTGCAAGGAGGGCATTTGTGAAATTGCACATGATAAGTATAACCTGACTTAAAATTATTTACTATTAGCATGTATTTCTTTGGGGAGTCGCTATTGGCTGTGCTACCTAAATCTTGTTTGATCTGTGATCCATTAGCAGGTTAATCCTTATTGATATGAATCAACACACCTGACCACCAACCCTTATTAAAACCCTTTCTGATTTTGTTCCAGATGGGCAAAAGCAAATGTGCTAAATATGCAAAATGCCTGATTTATCTAGCAGAGCTTAGAGAAGTTCGTTTTTTGGCCTACATCTCCCAGGACCCTGCAACTAACCATGCAGGCTGGCAGATTCTGGGAGCTGTAGTCCAGAGAAAGAACTATTCCAAGCTCTGGTTTCTGATTATGCAAAATGTTTTCAATGGTTTTGTTGTACAATTGGTAAGCTTCTCCCCTCCCTGCATTCCCTGTCACTTTTTTGGCTACAAATGTCTATAGGTGTCATATACAATGACAGCACAGAACCTGGAAATACAGTGGCTTGATTAAGAACCATTTCCTTACTTGAGACAGAAGTAAAACAGCTGGAGATTGTTTTCAGTGTATGGTAACTTTGTCATGAAATTGCAGCAAAGTGTTGGTTATTTAATTTGTTATTACAGGTTGAGTATCTCTTACCAAAATGCTTGGGACCAAAAATGTTTCATATTTCAGATTTTTTCAGATTTTGGAACACCTGTATTTGCATATACATAAAATAGAGTACTGTACAGTAGATCTCTAGGTGGCCTGTGAGCAAACAAGGAGGAGTGCCACAGCCACCACCTCAAAGGCAGAAGTGGGGGGCTACTGGGCTCCTCAGAGATATCCTGTACAGTACCATTTTTTTTTTCAAAAATAGGTATCAGATCCCTTATATCCCAAGTGTCTCTCCAGCCTCACATCTCATATGCAACACAAGTAGTGAGAATGAAGAAAGAAGGCTGGAGAGAGATGTGAGCATCTGTGAAATGGTGGGTGGTGTGGATTTTCACCATTTCACAGATCCTCGTGTTTCTCTCCATCCTTACGTCTTGTTGGTTCACTACCTGTGTTGTGTATGAGACATGAGGCTGGACAGAGACTAAAGATCTGAGAGACAAACAAGCTGGAGCGCTTCTATCTTGAAGCTGGAAGCAGGCGGCAAAAAGTTTTGGTTTTTGGAGGTTTGGGGATTTCAGATTTCCAGATAAGGGATACTCAATCTGTATTGGATTTTTACTGCAAGAGACAGGGAAAGGTGCTTGAGTAAATTTATGGTAACTTTGAGTATTATGAACCTTGGTTTGGATGGATGAGAACTACTGCTTGCTACCCTGCCTTAAGTAGCATTATCTCTTAGGCCAGACCTGACCTTATTTGAATGTAGATGTGGAAGAAGCAAGAATGGCAATGCAGTCCTAAACATGTCTGCTTTTAAGTAGCTCTCATTGAGTTTAATTGGGTTTTTTCTTGGATATGCTGAGATTACATTCACCCAAGCAATTCATCTGAGTGATTCTCTATTGTCTCGTATTCTCGGTGGGTGTTTGTAGTACCGTGTTTATCTGAAACCTGGGCCTGTGTTGGTGACGAATCCACCCAGAGAGGCCACATGTGCATCATCCAAAAAAAAAAAAAGACAAAAGAGAACAGTGGTTTGTATAACCTTTGGATAAGGTAATGTCTATGTATAGATACAAATTTATAACTTATAGAAAGAGAAACAATATATATCTCATACCACAGTGACCAGATAACTGGCATGCCTGCTATTTGGGGGCCAACTGGTAATGGATTACATCAAAGTCCCTGTACATGTGCAGTTTTAAAACCAGAATTAAGGCTAGCTCATGCTCCACAAAAACACAAAAGAGAAAATTCCAACGTAGGACTAGCTCCTTAACTGACATGCCTTGTGGTTAATAATGATGTTGTACCTGGATTAGACAGCCATTCAAATAGAAAATTCTCCTCTAAAGTTACCAAGTGAAATAAGGGGCAATGCTCCTATATCTTTCATAATTGTGTATAAGAAGGAACTTCAGCAGAACTTGCTTGTGTGACAAGCACAACCATTAAAGGTACAGAATCCTTCTACACAACCATTAAAGATACCGAAGCCTGTCCCTTGCTTCACTTGGCAATCCTGCTTTTCTCCAATAGGCCTTCACACAGAGGACCATTCTCTGTAAAGAAGGACACATGACTCCTCTATTTCAACATTCAATCTGAACAGACAAAACTTAACACACACACACCTCTTAATTGTTGTGCAATGCATCTTTACTTTCATAACAGATGAGGCCAACATGCAAAAACTGGCCTGACCTCTTACTTAAGCTGCTGTATTTGCATAATAGGACTTTCAGATACATCACAGCATGTCAGCCTGTTCCTTCATGGAAGTACAGCCAGAACTGATTTCCTCTCCTATTGTAATCAGTGCTGAATTAAAAAAGAATTTACTGAGTGTTCTGACCTTACACTGCTTCCATCCAATTCTATGCAATCAAAGAGCAACTGAATTAAAAAAAAAAATGGTAGCGTCAAAGCTGAGTCATACCATCATAAGTAACAGTGCAGGTCTTGTTAAGTAAAGCAGCAAACTGCTTGAGATTGAGAAACAGCAACTAAGGCCCTTTCCATATGCAGAGGAAAAAAATGGAGAAAAACATGCTAGGACGGACCTCACCTGCATCCGGGTAAGTCCGTCGCCGCGTGGAGCAGCACGTTTTCGCTGCTCCACACTCGTCGGTGTCCCGCAGCGTCCTGCGGCACCCAAAATGGTGGCTGCTGGCTGGCGGAAGCTCTCCACCAACCGGAGAAGCTCACTAGCTAGAAAGCCCACCCCCGGCAGATCTGCAGGCATGCCCTTGCACACACCTGCAGATCCACACCGGGCACTGCGACGCAGCTGCACACGGCTGCACGCCCCGTGGTTTTTAAAAAGCATGCGGCGGCGCCACCTCCGGTCGCCCTAGCACGGATTGGGGTGTGGAATTACACTAAAGTAATCCGCCCCAATCCATTTTACGGTGTAGACGACCTCCGTCGGAGGTCGCGCTACACCATTTTAATATCCCCATGCGGAAAGGGCCTATAGCAGCATGAAGGATATTTCTTGTCACATGTTTGCTTATTTATTTATTCATTTATTGATGTTGTCTGCCTTCAAGTCATTTCTGACTTGTGGTGATCCGAAAGAGAATCTATCATGGGGTTTTCTGGGTCTGAGAATGTGCGATGCACCCAAGGTCACCCACTGGGTTTCCATGGGATTTCCATGGGAAATCAAACCTTAGTGTCCAGGGTCATTAGCCCTATACTCAAACTACTATACCACCACTGGCTCTCATTTATTGACATATCAGAGACTTAGCCCTTTTCCGCACAACAATGCCATCGATGCCATCCCATCACAGTCCCAGCAGCGCCTCTGCCAGGATGGAAATGTGTCTCCAGCACTCCTCTCCGCACACAACTGGCTGCCTGCAGAAGGGTGCGCAAGGGACACGCTCTGTCCTTCTTCTGATGCTGTAGTACAAGAGGAAGCACATAGACTCTTACAAACTACAATAGTTTTGTTTGTCGTAAGTTTTTTGTGAGCTGCAGTCCACTTCATCAAATTTTGTTTCTGTTGGCAGGTATCCCAATGTCCCAATTTGGCAGGGACACTTCCAGTTAATCCTCCATCATACCACTTTTAAAATGTCCCAGACACTCTCTTTTCTTCCATCCCCCTCTTCCCCGTTGTCCTCAGTTGACTACAATTGCTGCAAATGGAATTCAAAGTGCAAAAGCAGTTTGCACTCTATTAGCTCAGCAAGGGGACAGAAGAGGAGAAGCAGATTCTTTATCTTCTCTGTAGAGTCAGGAAAAGTAAACTGTTGCAGCCTAAAATGTACTATATTAATAGTAGTTATTAACTAACAGTAGCTAGATGGAAACATGAATGACAGACTAACACAACCATTCTCTGCAAAGAAGAACTATTGCATGTTTCTTAATTTACTGTAATCACTTTTAGCCATTTATCCCACTGTTTCTACAGCTTAAAAATATTTTTCAAGACAGTGTTAGCATCTGCACAATGTCCGTTATTTTCCTTTCTTATTGAGACTTTTGATACTGCTACTGGAAGACTGATTATTTCTTTATGTTTGAGTGTTTCCCACAACATTCTCCAAAACTTCAGCAGTAAAAGTAAAGAAGAGTAAATACACCCTGAGTTATGAGATTTTTCTGCCTCAAATGCCATAATGATTTGGCTGGTCTTGTTACCAGGCCATACACCCCCTGCACACTTTGATATGGTTTAATTGGCAAAATATGACTTAACTGGCAAAATATATTAATTGGCACAAATATAAATTATACCCTGCTATGGATGTATGGCTGAGCTGGATAAGAGGAAAAGACTGGCCAAACCTGTGCATTGTGAATTAGATCAGAAGAGACCTCCAGGTGCAGCCAGGTCATAGTCAGGAAATCACCAGGAAACTCCAGGGATAAAGGACTTGCAATAATGTAGAGTCAAAGGCTTTCATGGCCAGAATCCATTGGTTCTTGTGGGGTTTTCGGGCTTTGAGACCGTGTTCTGGTTGTATTTTCTCCTGATGTTTCACCTACATCTGTGGCTGGCATCTTCAGAGGAATGGTGAATTGGAAGTGGAGTGGAGAATATATATGCCAGTCTTCTCCTCCAGAGGGGAGGGAGCAATTGGCATAACAGTCCTATTGTGTGTATTGAATACTTGTTCCTGGCGGGAGACTTTCTGAGCCCAGGTGGGGCTCATTAGGGAGTAAGGATAAACAGCCACCTGAAGGAAATGTGTTTTTACCATATATCAAAGGAGTCACTGACCGAATAGGGAAACTTATGAAGAAACATAACCTTCGAACAATTTACAGACCAACCAGGAAAATTCAGCAAATGCTTCGCTCAGCAAAGGACAAGAGGGATCCCCTAACTTCTGCAGGAGTTTACCGCATACCGTGCAGCTGTGGTCAGGTCTACATAGGGACCACAAAACGCAGCATCCAAACACATATCAAAGAACACAAAAGATACTGCAGGCTGATCCAGCCAGAAAAGTCAGCAGTAGCAGAACACACTATAAACCAACCTGGACACAGAATGTTATTTGAAAGCACAGAAATTCTGGACCATTCTAACAACTACCAGGTCAGGCTACACAGAGAGCCCATTGAAATCCACAAACACTTGGATAATTTTAACAGGAAAGAGGAGACTCGTAAGATCAACAAAATTTGGCTGCCAGTATTGAAAAACACCAAAATCAAAACACAAAAAATACTAACGAGCCCTAACGAGCCCCACCTGGGCTCCGGAAGTCTCCCTCCAGGAACAAGTATTCAATACACACAATAGGACTGTTATGCCAATTGCTCCCTCCCCTCTGGAGGAGAAGACTGGCATATATATTCTCCACTCCACTTCTAATTCACCATTCCTCCAAAGATGCCAGCCACAGATGCAGGTGAAACATCAAGAGAAAATACAACCAGAACACGGTCTCACAGCCTGAAAAACCCACAAGAACCGACTTGCAATAAGCTTCTGATGACTCAACCTCATAAACACAATAGCATCTGCAAGATTCCCACAAGATGGCTGGTTGTCTTAACTCTTCTATCTCTGACCAAGTAAGCTTCCCTTTTGTCCCCACACCTGTCTGGCAATTACCGACCTATCAGGACTGCCCTTAGCCCTTTGTCACATAACAGTAAGGCCATTAGCTCATTCTAGACCTCATTGTCCACTCTCAGGATTCCACTGTTTACTCTGCCAGAGAGCCATTAACACCTTTGCCCTCTAGGTAGAAACAGAGTATTTAAACCCCAGCTTTTAGCCAGTCAATTCACAGTACACTGGTTGCTGACTGTCACTCTGCCACTCCAATTCTCAATTGTGTACTATCCTTCAATTGCATCTAAGCCACATAGCTTCTTCACTGCTCTCCGTATTGCTAAATATCACCCACTTCACCCTGAAAATCTTGCTAGCCAAAACTTTCCTCCCTTTTTCTTCAGTTTGCCTTGTGTGATTGCATGGCTGCTTGGATTTTGTATGTGTGATTGCAGTTCCTCCAATAAAATTCATTAAGCTTACTTTTGGATCTCCGACTGGTTCTTCCCTGCACTAATACAGGTAAACATAGGTGTAAAATATCTCGTAAGGTTATCCTCCTTTCACAAGCCTCCTCTTTGAGCTAATATTCCCCATCTTTTCATGGAGGTACTAGTATTGCAGGTGGGCCCCCGAGCCACACACATGTTAAGGGTAACAGCCTAGGGTGCGGTGCACCATCACTTTGGGAGTGGGTGTCCATGTGCTTTTTACTACTCTGCCTCAAGCAGAGAAATATCTTGCCTAAAGCATCAGAACTGACAGAAAAAATTGTCCCCTCCACATGTTTTATCCTCTTCTCTTAACAAAACACTCAATAGAAGGAAAAGGTTTTACAGCTAATGGAGACAAGCAAAGAGCTCTGAGATCAATCTTCTCTTCATAAAACTCTCTCCTTAAAACTAAGGTGGCAGGTATACAAAATTTTCATTTAGCTTTCTGAGCAAACTTTGTGACCTTGCAAGCATTGGGTGTTTTCGCATTGGCTGCCTTGACAGCAAGGATAGCAGTCTATTATCAGACATAGCAACACAACCCAGAAGAGGATAGTCAGAGAAACTCTCTTTGCAGGCCTGCTCAGAATTACATCAATAATGGAAGCAATCCAGATATAAAGAAGTTTGGACCAGCTTTTTACCAGAAATACAATCAAACTTTTCCTTTGACTTAGCAAACTGGAAGGTAGTATCAGCAGCCATTTCCAAGTCTGGGTTCCAAGTTGTTATCAGTAAGGATAATGGGAGTTGTAATCCAATGGTGTGAGAGTGAAGTTGAAAAATGCTGTGGGAGGACCAGAACTTTCCAAGTGAAATGTCTCAATAAAAGCAAAACGTGTAACAGAAAGCCCTGTAGATGAGTTTATAAAGAAACAGGCACAGAATCACAAATATTGAACTGAAGGAAACTGAATATGACAGCTGGCAGCACAATTCAATTAATACTGAAACACAATACTTGTAAATACTTTATTATATAGTCATATCAACTTTTATTATGAATGACTGAAATGACTTTATAATGAGGTGAATGTACACAGGCACTACAGACAGTGAACATCACCTAAAATTCAAAAACTTAAGGGACTTCTCTGTGAGTCCAATGGGGATTTCAGAATGTCTCTCTTTTTAAAGAAAACATCTTTGATCATACCACACAACAAACTATTTTTGAAATGGGAGGGGGAATTCCAAAAACGGTTTCCGACCTGCACTGTGGTGAATGGTTCAAAGAAAAAAAAACAGAAATGAACAAGACTTTCCACTTGCTGGTGAATATGCTAATAACCAACTAGTGAAACATGTTAAATTTCACTTCAATACACAAAGGACTGCCAGCTGTTGTGGAAGCATCTTGAACACATCAATTTACATCAGTTTAATCTGCTATGATTGGCTGTGAAAATATTTAGTTACCTGTCATGAAAGCCTCACCTGTAGATTCAGGTAGACCAAAACTTTCTTGAAGGAACAAAAGCAAATCAGCCTGTATGTTTTTCCCCCTGATCATTTGACAGATGATACAAAAATTATGCAAACCATTCTTAATACTCTCACCTACATCAGGAAATAAAAACAATCAGGACAAAAACAATCCAGGGCAGCGACTGGTTTTGATTCACTGCAGAGAGACTTTTTTGTGGCACCTGGGACAGAGTTTGGAAAAGATACTTGTTTGGACTATAACTCCAAGTGGCCATATTGGCTGAGGGTCCTGTAAGCTGTAGTTTCAAAAAGTAACTATTTCAAACTTTGACCAGGTCCACCCCATATGTGTGGTTCCAGACCTGGAAGGCATAAACATTCAAATGAATGAAGAATGTTCATCTGAATGACCCACACCTGGCCTGGCTGAGGCTATGCCTCCTTTCCTATTTCGTATGCAGTTAGCCATTCCGTCACTTGAAAAAAAAACACAGGTCTTGGGGCAACAGTGGTTTGAGTAGAACTTCAGTTCTTGTGACCATTTCTGCCCTACATTGTTATAATGCTATTATTCTACTTTCATCATCCTGTGGAATTATTGGGTTTCCAGTTTAGGGAGGGGCCTTTAGAATTCTCAGCCAGAGAACTCTTTGGCCTCAGTAAATTACAAATTCCAGGATGTTAAAAGTGGAATAATAGCACTATAAGAATGTAGGGCGGAAAGTCCCTCATCTTTCCATCAGGATGCGTAACCATTGTTCTGATTCCACTCATTGATACATTGTGGGCTTCTAGATTGTGCTTCCAGAAAGAGTAAAAGGCAGGCATCATTTGGTGGCCAGCTAATGGATGGAATGACAACCACTGTCATTTGAGTGTTGGACTACAACTCTTGAGACCAGGATTTGGATTCGTGCTCAGCCATGGAAACCCACTAGGTAATCTTGGGCAAGTCATACTCTCTCAGCCTCCAAGGAAGGTAAAGATATGCCCTCATAATCTTGCCAAGAAACCCACACGAGAGGGTCACCTTAGGGTTGCCATAAAATCAGAAATGACTTAAAGGTACACAACTACAATAGATGAAGTACCCTGTCTCTAAGTCAG
Organism: Ctenosaura bakeri; assembly: GCA_948474755.1. Lineage (NCBI taxonomy): Eukaryota > Metazoa > Chordata > Lepidosauria > Squamata > Iguanidae > Ctenosaura > Ctenosaura bakeri. The sequence goes on from CAOLHI010002035.1 coordinate 24,500, forward strand.
GACCTGGATTTACATTGGGGTGAGAATCAAGAGGCGCTCCAGATGTTGGCCTGCAACCAATCGTGTAGGGATGTGGGGGCCATTCACCCCAGGTGGCAATGTTTTTGGGGCGTCCTGGCCCGTAGCCATGCCCCAGTGCGTCCTGGCCACGCCTCCGTGCACAGTGGTCATGCCCCTCGTGCCATAGCCCAGCCCCCTCCACACAGTCCAAGCTCCACCACTGACTGCAACTCCCAGCATTTGTCACCATTGGGTATGATGGCTAGGGCTGCTGGGAGTTACAATCCAAAAACATCTGAAGAGCTGGCCAATTTCCACCTGACTGATCTGATGGCTTTTCTGTCTCTGCTATGGAAAAGACAGCAGATCATCTTTTCCCAGAATGTCCATTTGTACCTCACAAAAAACAAAACAAAAAAACTTCCCATACCTTAGTACGTTTGTAGAGATGCAAATTTAGAAATAATTATTGCAAATTTTAAAAAGATAACCAAAAAAAAAAATTCTCTGTGGCCCTTAATTACTAACACATCTCATTTAGTGTATGTTATCATGAATTAGAAGCCCACTGTCATGTGTGGAATCTTGTCTCAGATGCACAGAATGACACTAAGAATTCTATACATACATGGGTAGATGCAGAGATTATAATCAGCAAGATCAGAAAAAGAAAAGAGAGTGATAATTATCTTAATAGTAGCCATTAACAAATACTAGTTGAGTGGTCACAAAGACATTTTCGCATTGAAGAGTTCATTAACATATGAGCTAATTTTTAAAAAAGTTTGACCGCATTTAGGATGCAGGAGAAAAAGGTGAATCTCTTAAAGAACTCTTTTTCAGCTGTTTCCTGTTGAATTCTGTTTTATAAATATTCTCATCCAAGAATGACCATCCTGAGGCCAGTGGGGGAGCAGCAAGAGAGACGGGAGCAATTTCCAGGCGACGAGTTTTCTTAGTTGTGGCATGTGGCACTCTAAAGACCAACAAATTGCTGTAATATGTTGATCTTTAGGGTGCTGGACTCTTGGAAGATTGATGTTTTTCCCCATTCTCATGAGAGTTAATTTTAAAAAGTAATTAATTTCAGGCTCAAATACAGTTCCAAAGTCCCCCAATGTAGTCTGTTGGCATCATAATAAATCTTTTTAAAATAACACTTTCTCATTTCTCAAAAGTAACTAAAATAGCTTCCATTCATTCTTTTAAAGAAAATTGAGTACTACAAACTGCAGACCTCTCACGCAAAATACATCTTCCTATCAACATTGTTATCATGCAAAAGATGCATCACATAGTACACAGACCAATTTGAAGCATATCCACCTCAAACCCTGTAACTATAAAAGTAACTTAAATTTAGTTACATCTCCCAAGAATGAAGATACAATTGGCCCTCCATATGTGCACATTCTGTATCCATAGATTCAACTGACCATAGCTTGAAAATGTTCAAAAAAATCCCAAAAGTAAACTTTGGTTTTGCCATTTTATATAAAGGATGCCATTTTACTACACCATTTTACTACACCATTGTACATATTGAGACTTGAACATCCATGAACTTTGATATCCATAGGGGGTCTTGGAACCAAACCCTAGTGGATACTGAGGGCCCACAGGGCATGTTACAAACATAAATTAATTCTGCTTCCATTATTTGGAGAAAAGGAATAAATACAAGTAATTGGTTGTGACCAGGTATCTCCCAAGTCTCCCCAGTGGTTCTTGAATACAGACATTTTGGTTTTCAGATTTATGCCCATTTACACTTCTAAACACAAACTGAGCTGTCTGTCCTATACAAAATGTATTAGGACATTGTCAGGAAATTACGGTGTATTGCACTGGAAGATGACGAGGGGTACCCCTAATTTTTAGGGATGATATCATTAAATCCTCAAGCACAGAGAAAGAAATTTCTAACATGTACATAAGCTCTTGGAGACTCCAGTCCAATGCATAAGATTCATCTGAGGCAGTGTACAGGACTCCATGAAAGCTTATGTTGGAAAGGTATTCCTCTCAGTCTCAAAGATGCCACAGGATTCCTTTTTATCTTAGTATTAGATCCTGTTACTGCAATGCCAAAATAGACATGAGAACAGGCCAAACAAAATGTGTTAATTTTTGTGTTTTAATCTCTTTATTAACCAGTATAACAATATAACCATATTTTCAGATTTCCATTTTCTGTACATCCATTTATACCTTATATATAAAAAGAAAAGAAAAAAAAACAACGAAGCCAAATCCATATATATATATTCATTACTAAAAAAGAAATGTTAACCCCAACCGAGCTTCTTCAGCTCCTCATCCATACCTAACAATTTCCCCTCCTTTTTACACTTAATTATAATAATATTCCTATTTATCTATAATGCTTCATTTCGTTAATCAGGTTATATGATTACTCAGTTGTTTCTTCATATTTTATGCTTCCTTTTATTCTTCTTTTGGTCCTCAAATCTCATTGATGAATACTAGCTAATATCGACCAACTTTAATTTGTACCACACAAAATGTGTTAATTTTTGAAGCGCCACAGGCTTTCTGTTGGTTTTGGTGCAACAGTCTAACACGTACTACGTTCCCCAGAAATTGCTGGAACTCAGAAATACAATACATTTTGCACTGTAGGATTGCCGGGTGAAATAAAGGAGAGGGCTTCCGTCCATTTAACAGAAGATGGAATTTCAGCAAGCAACACCTGCTCAAGTTGCCGGTTCTACAAAAACTTTAAAGAGACAGAAGCCCTGTCCCCTATTTCACCCAGGAACCCGATGTAGTGCTGAAGACGCTGTTCAGATGAACTGGCGACTCGTTCAATCAGCTGCGCAAGGCCAGGCCCCTGCTGCTCTCTGCCATCTTAGGGATCCTTCTCTTTAAGGCAGGTTTGGAATGGACAGCCAGAAAACTCTCCCTTTAGGTGACGCCCTGGCCTTTAAGCATAAAACTGTATTCTGCAAGGTTTTCCCACATGCCTATGCTACTTTGCTGTAGCATTACAGTACAATTATAAAAATAGAAAAGAGGCCATTCGCACAGCTATTCTATGGCTATTACTCAGACGTAAAACCCACTAGTTTCCAATGGGACTCCTGCAGAGGACCAGCAGCCAACCTCTGTTCACACCACACCACAGCCTTTTTAAAAAATACATATACATATACATACATATATATATATATATATACTCAAAAACAGGGAGAAATAAATGGCATGGAGTTAGACTGACCCCTGTGGGTTTTTTTCTTACAAAAATAAATAAATATAGCTGTTCTGGAACCTAGACTAAGGACATTTCTGCACTAGACTGTTACAGTTTTATTATTCTACTTTCAACATCCTATGGAATCCTGGGGTTTGCAGTTTAGGGAGGTGTGAGAAGTAAAATATATTTTAGTTTCTGCAATATTATTAATAGTATTACTAACATATTATTAGCTTATAGCTTATAACACATTTTTAAATATATTTATACACACATATGCTTTGGAATAGTATTGTTGCAAAACAATGAAGTCTAAGAGGCGTATTTTTAGAACTGGCAGCCGAAGAAGGCCTTGGTGCAAAAAGAGAACCAGACAAATAGATAAGGATTCAATAGTGGGATGTATACACCGGTACTCCTCCTTGGGATGCAAACTGAAGGTTAGCAAAAGCTGAAAGGAGCAACTAAGCTGATAAAAAAAGACAATACAGGAATTCGGCACTCTTTAGCAAAATGGGAGGTTAGAATCTGTTTGATGGGCATTTTGAAATTACAAATGAGAATTAAGGCACCGCGAGGGAAAAGCGTGATTATGTGCGTGATCATATATACTGTAAATATGGTGAAGGGGGCATGTAACTTCTTAGGCGATTCTGATAGGGTTGTAACTTTTGGGTCCTGTCCAAGGGGAGGGAAGCTGGCGTAGGGGATAAAATGTGTGCTGTTTCGTGAGGGGGGGGTCCTTCTCTCTGGAGAGCACCCGTGTCTGCAGAAACGTATTATTTTAAAAATAAACATTTGATGCTTCAGCTGATCCTGTGTTAAATTGTTTTATCAGTTTTAACAGCTATATCTCTCAAGCCTTTTAAAAAATATATATATATATATATACACACATATATACATATATATATATATATACACACATATATATACATTATATATATATATTCAAAAACAGGGGGAAATAAATGGCATGGAGTTAGATTGACCCTGTGGGGGGGGTTAAAAAAAGAATAAATAAATATAGCTGTTCTGGAACCTAGACTAGGGACATTTCTGCACCAGACTGTTGCAGTTTTATTATTCTACTTTCAACATCCTATGGAATCCTGGGGTTTGCAGTTTAGGGAGGGGGCCCAGGTTTCCACAGGATGTCGAAAGCGGAATCATAGCACTACAACCGTCCGGTGAGGAAAGGGCCTAGCTTTGGGGCACGCAGGCAGCCCATGGGCCACCAGGTGGCGCTCACGGACGCCTTATTCCGCCTCCGCTACGCCATCCAACAATAGAGGAAGAGGCTTCCGTGGCCGTAGGTCGCTGCCGATGCCTCTTCCTCCCCCGCCTCCTTTCCTCCACTGCTTCGGTCCCGCTGCAAACCTGCGGGCGGAGAGGGCTCTGGCGGGACCGACGGCGGAGGGGAGCGACGCGGCGGCGCCGATCCTGGTAAGCCCCCGCCTGCCACCAGCCAAGGGAGGGAAGGAGGGCGCCGGGGGCCATGCTCGGGAAGGGGCCGGCTCGGCTCGGGAGCGCTCGGTGACTCCGGCGCCTCCCGCCGCCTCTCTGTCTTGCGTCAGATCCAGGTTCCGGGGTGGGGAGCGGAGAAGGAGCCACGCGCGGCTGGCCCGGGGGAGGAGCGGAAGGGGCTGCCGCGGGACGGGAAGGACGGCGGCCTCGGCGGAGCGCTCTCTTGGGACGCCGCGGCGGGCCCCGTTCTCCTTTGGGGCGCCGGGACACTTGTTGGGGCGCCCGCGGGGCCCGCGGCGAGGAGTCGGCGGGCGCCCTTTCCCCTCGCCTCCCACCGGCCCGGGGCCCCGCGGGGTTCCGGGGAGCGCTCCGCCCGGTGTGCGCCCTTCGATGGTGGCTTCCGACCGACATGAGCCGCCCGTCCTCCGCCGGACCCAGCGCTAGCAAACCGTGCGGCAAGCAGCAGCAGCAGCAGCAGCAGCAGCAGCAGCAGCACACCCGTCTCCCGCGGCGGCGGCGGCGGCGGCGGCGGCTGGGCTCCCCGGCTGCCGCCAACAACGCCGCCGCCAACGCCGCCGCCGCCGCCCTCTCGGCGGCCGGCGCCGGCTCCTCCGCGGTGCCCGCCGCCGTGCTCTCCAGCCCCGGCGGAGGCGGCGGCGGCGGCGGAGAGGGCGGCGGCGGCGGGGGCCCGGTGTCGCCCCAGCACCACGAGCTGACCTCGCTGTTCGAGTGCCCCGTCTGCTTCGACTATGTCCTGCCGCCGATCCTGCAGTGCCAGGCCGGGCACCTGGTGTGCAACCCATGCCGGCAGAAGCTGAGCTGCTGCCCCACGTGCCGGGGATCCCTCACCCCCAGCATCCGGAACCTGGCCATGGAGAAGGTGGCCTCGGCCGTCCTCTTCCCGTGTAAGGTAAGGGCGCGGCGGCGGCGGCGGCGGCGGGGGGGGCTGGGGAGAGGGGCGGCGGGGGGGAGGGAGGGAGGGGTTGCGGAGGCCCCTCCGGAGCGGCCTCCGTGGATTCCTGCCGACATTCCCCCGTCCCTGGCTGTCGGGAGGGTGCGGGGTCCTTCCCTTCCCACCCTCGGAATTAAGTCCGAAAGTATTAACATTCGGAACAAGTGGGAAGCGTTGTTCTTCCCTTTCCTGGGTCCCCTGTGAAAGCAAGGGGGTGGATCTCTGCGTTTAATGCTGTCGGGGTCACTTTCTGTTCCAAAGGCTGCTGCAACCCTGGCCATTTCCGCACTAGCCTGTTATAGCGCGATGATTCCACTTTCAACCTCCTCTGGAATCCTGGGGTTTGCAGTTTAGGGAGGGGCACTTAGAATTCTCAGCCAGAGAGCTCTTTGGCCTCAGTAAACGGGGGCCATCCGACCCCTCCCGAAACTGCAAACCCCAGGATTCCAGAGGAGGTTGAAAGTGGAATCATCGCGCTATAACAGGCTAGTGTGGAAATGGCCCCTGTTTCCTTTTGAGAGTTCTCTGGTTACTTCTCCAATAAGGAATGGTGGGGAGGTCTTGGGGAGAGGGGGTACTTATTCACACATGGCTAATCTGTGGGATTGACTGCCACAGGACGTAGGGATGGCCTTTAAGGGGGATTGGACGAGTTCACAGAGACGCACTGTCAGTGGCTTTCAGGAAGGAAGGCTAAATATCACCAGGATCGGAAACAGTTCCCTGTATCAGTTGTTGCAGAGAGTAGAGAGACAGAAAGGTCCATCGTGTCCTCCTGATAGGTTTTCCATAAGCAACTGGGCTGATCCAGCAGGCACATGGCTATATTCTCATGTTCATTTTGGTCAGCATACAGACATTGGCATGCACCTCCTCTGGTGGGGCCATCGTTTGCTGAGGTGATAGTAAACAGTGTCACCACCTTCCCAAGAATGCAGATCCTTTCTTGCATATATGACTCCTTTGCTGGACCATTAACTTGAACGGAATGTTGTTGCTGCAGTTCTCTGGGTTTGCATTGTTAAAGGCCTGGCCTATCCAAGCCTTGGTCTGAGCTAGGCAGGGACCTGATTTAAACTTCACCTTGTCCATCGTTGTAATCAAGCCAGTTATTTTTCAGTCTTGGTTCTGTCTTGTCTTATGAGGAATAAATATATGGGAGCAAGCTTTGATCTTTTGGGAAAACATACAGTGTGTAATTATTAATAGTATTAGGTCAGTTAATGTCACAGACCTACCACATTCCTCATTTTACCCTAGGGAGTTATGGATATAATGCCAGGATTAGGAGGCACAATATTGCAGTGGTTCCAGTTTTTTCTTGCTGATTGATACCAGAAAGTAGTGTTGCCCAATTTATGCCCTCTCAGTGTTTTTTGGGATAGGGCATTTGGTGATTTGGGATTCCATAATTACCAATATTTCAGATGTTTTCCAATTTTCCTTCTCTTTTTCAGCTAAGAGACCAGGGAAGGTGGAGGAACTTCTGAACATATACAGTTTGCAGTGTGAGGATGGAGTTGGGAGAGCAAGCTGAAACTTTGGAGGTTCTGTGGGCAGGGAAATCAGATAATCTGAAAAAGTAGTGTAAATCCAGTCCTAGATGAGGTTATGCTCCCCTTTAAAAAAAAAAAAAACTAGCTACACAACTTTGGACGTTGATTGTTATTGTCTGGTGGGCTGTAAATGGGGGGTCTTTTACAAGCATTCAACAGTGATTGGACCCATCCTTGGTAACCCACATAGTAGTCACATTCAAATAGAGAACTGCAATGAACTTTATGTGAAGATGCTCTTAAAGACAATTTGGCCATCCCAGTACCTACAAAATATGTCTCCCAAGAAGCCTGAAAACATAAGAGTCCTCCCTTCGCATTTGTGGGTTTGACCTTTGTGAATTTGATTGTCTGTGAGGTGTGGGCATGCCTCCTCTCTCCAGTTCTCCTCCTCCCATTCCTTTGTGCTTTGCCAGACACAGAGAAGGAAGGCAAGTGTGCCCAGGCAAAAGGCAAGGGAATGGGGAGGGAGAGGCCTGCACATGCCTTCCTTTTCCACCTTTGGTGCTTTCCCCTCCCATTCCCTTGCCTGTTGCTCAGACATGGAAAACACGCACCAATGCAAAAAGCAAGGGAATAGGGAGGAAAGGCATGTGTGCGTCTTTCTTCTGTGCCTCCAGTGCACCCCCTTCCCATCCTTTTTGCCTGACCTGAAGGCACACTTGCACCTTCCTTCACCACACATTGTGCTCCTCCCTCCCATTCTCTTGCCATTTGCCAGGGTATAGAGAAGGAAGGTTCCCTGCACCAGAACAAAAGGCAAGGGAAAGGGGGGAAGGCATGTGCGCACCTTCCTTCTTCCCCCCAAGCTCCCCTCTCCCATTCTCTTGCCTTTTGCCCATGCATGGACGGAAGGTTTGCATGCCAGGGCAAAGGCAAAGGAATGGGGGGGAGAGTTATTTGCAGTTTTTTCACTTTCATGAGAGTTCTGCATCCTGAACCCACACAAAAGTGGAGGGGCTGCTGTAACTGACTTTTGGCTGCCAGTGAGCTTCCAGTCTCAGTTCAAAGTGCAGGTCTTAGTCTTATAAAGCTTGGAGCCAAAGCTATGTGAGAGAGTGCCTTTACTCCTGTAATGTTGCTCATATGGTGAGATCTCCTTTGGGGCCCTTCTCATGTGTCTGCTGTTAAATTAAATTGGATTAGCTTCCTGAGAGACGCACCACTGCTGAGAAGGCTTGCCTGAGAGACAGCACAACTGCTGAGAAGGCTCTCACACTGTAGAATTCCCTCCCCATTGACAACTGCCTAGCTCCTTTTGTGCAGATCCATTATGTTTGAGTTTCCTTCCACTAGGTTCCTGCTTGGTCTGTGCATTCAAAGCAGATTTGCAAAGTTTTATGCATTTCTTTGTCTGTCATGGCATCTGTATTGCTTGTATGGCATTTTATGGGGGTGTAGCCATAGGGGGATACATAATCAGCAAGCTTCTTGTTGCTTCAGATTGTTTCTAACTTACGGCAAACTTATCCCGAGTTTTCTGGGCTAAGAGTGTGTGACGTGCCCAAGATCACCCAGTGAGTTTCCATGGCTGAGCGGGAATCAAATCCTGGCCTCCAGGGTTGTAGTCCAGTGCTCAAGCCACTGTACCACGCTACCACTCTGCGCCCCCAAAACCCATGATAGATTCACCATAGGTTGGAAACAACTTGAAGGCGTACAACAATGTGCCATGGAGGAAAAAAGCTAAAAATACACCAATAAAAATAAAATAGTGGTTGCTGAATGAGGAGAAGGGTCCTGAAATTCTAAGGGGCATCACTGTTTAAAAATATTAACTCAGGTAATACAAACATTGAAATAAAAGTTATAAATGGAGGTAATTTAGGTTGGAGGCTCTAACTCTTACTGTTCTTGCAGAGTAAGGCAGGGAAAACTAGCCCTTACCATTGGGTATTCTGCTGAGGCTTGACAGGAATTGGAATCTGACATCTGGAGGATTACGCTAAATGATTCAGTCTTACCAGAGCTAATGTACACAGCCTGTGTTCAATCCTTGTTAATCCACTTTGCGCAATATGGGAACTGTGGTATCAGTCTAAATGTGAGAAAGAAGCTCAGGATTGCATGCAGTGTGGTTCCTTTTCTTCTTCCTCTAAAGTTTACCCCTTCCAGGTCCTGCTTAAACCACAGACTTCTTTAAAACTAGCACCTTAAAAACTAGCATGTTTCATTTGTCATAGGTCTTCCTGGAGATCATGCTTAACATCGTAGGTGTGGGGTGCAGTTAGAGTAGATAAATGTTTGTACACATGTGTGTAAGAGAGCGAGAGAGCATGCACAATGAAGAAGAATTGCAGTATCCCCACTTTCTTGAGGGTTCAGGGCACAGAACCCTCACAAAAGTAGGGGAGGAAGCAAATGACTCTCCCCCCACCTCCCTCCCTTCCCTTTACTTTTGCATGCTGGAGCTGGAGGCAAGGGAATGGGAGAGGAACTCTGTAGGAGAGAAGGATAGCTCATGCCTGCCCCCCATTGTCTTCCCTTTTGCCTTGGTGAGAGTTCTCAGCCCTGGGGCTATAGGCAAGGGAATTGGAGGGGAAAGTTCTGTGGGGAAGAAGGAATGCTTGGCAACCTTCCCCGCCATTCCCTTGCCTTTTGTCTGGGTACTTGCCGTCTTTCTCTGCACCTGACAAAATGCAAGGGAATGGGGGGAGGAGGATGGGGGGGAGGCACATGCATGTCTCACAAATAATCAAATTTGCAAAGGTCAAACCCACAAATGTGAAGGAAGGACGTACTAGCTAACTAAATCAAGACCTCAGCAGAGGGTTGATCGTAGGGTTTCTTGGAAATCTGTCATTCATGAGGTTGCCATAAGTTGAAGTTGATTTGATGGCAAATGAACAACAGCAAAAATCATTCTCAACCATTTTTCTGTTTGTGTGTGCTTTTGGCCTGATGTTGTGATCAAGGTTGGGCAAAGTGTTACCTTGGGGACATAGGCTGCTTAGGTGGCCCTCAATCACTCCAGGCTATCCTTTTTCTTTTCCTCAAAAGCCCCTTCTGCGATGCTTAATATCCACAAAACTCCTTTCAAAAACAGGACTTCTGGCCACCCCTAGTTTGTTTTTCCCATTTTTGGCCATTTTAGCAATCTGTGCAGCTCCCAACGGATCTTTGAGCAGAAAATTGACCCCTGAACCCATCCCAGTAGCCTACTCCTGTGTTAAAGGCATAATGTGATAGAGGGTTCCCTACTCTCTAAGTTGGAGGCATGTGTGGGGGCCCAGGGAATGAGACAGTCGGGAATGGGAATATAATACTAAACACAGAGAGAGAGCGAAGACAGAAAGAGACAGTCTGTCTCCCTTCTCCCCTGCTACCATAGGATTCATTGCCTCTTTAAAATGTCCCCGCCCCTCTTTCCTGCTTGTAGCTGCTTCTGCTGAAGAAAAACAGCTTTTTGGAAGCATCCGAAAATAAAAACAGAGTCCGTGCCTGCAGCAGGACTACCCTGGCTTTTTTTGTCACTGCTGATCTGGAGACACTTAGCACTCTAAAGGAGATATACTGGTGTCGGTTTCATGTCTGTTTCGCTCCCAAGAGGCCAGTTTAAGCTGATCCATATGCGCTCTAAACCATTCTAAAGTGACATTGAGGCAGATCTTAAGGTCACGTTGATAAAAAGCGAGGCTTGGAGGCAGCCGTGTTGTTCACATTAAATTTTCCATCAGAAGGCCTCCAGGGAGGTGAGGCAAAAATATATCTATACTTAGGTAAATAGGGAGTTGTCTCATTGATCCACTAATGCCATCAGTCAACTTACCAGGTATGGTAGGTGCAATTTGGAAAGAGTGGAGAATAGAAGAGGAGAGAGAGAAAACTGCTCTCTTTATAGTCACTGAGAATTGTGCTGGGGAAGAATGTCTAGACCAAGGTGGGTAGCTGTGCCAGGAGCAGAGGCCAACATTTTCACACCCACCTGGCAGATTCCACTGTGTTCTGTTGGTGTGTTGTGCATGCACTGAAAAATGAGGTTATGCTACTTCAGGTTTTGGGGGGAGGGTAATGAGGACTACTAACAGCTAAACTGTGTCATTTCCAGGTGGTTTGGAGAAAGAAAAGTTAAAAAATGGGGATGAGTTTCGGGTTAGGGGCTTTGGGAAATACAGGAGTTCACAGACTACACTTTGCTCATTCCTGGGGCCCTTTCACACTACCTAGTTACAGCAGCACTTTACCTACCTTGGGTGTATCCTGTGGAGTCCTGAGTTTGTGGGTTAGGGAGGCATGCTTAGAGTGAGAACTGCAGTGCCTCACCGAGCTCCAAACCCCAAGATTCCATAGGAGGCAGCCTTGTCTGTTAAAGTAAAATCATAATTCTATAACTGTGATGTGGAAGAGCCCCAGGCCTACATGTTTGATTCAGAGGAAGCATAGTAGTCCCACAGGCTCAGGGACAGCGCAGGTGCTGTGCTTGCCAAAGGTGGCAAGCTGTCAGGTGGGAGAGCTGGAATAGAATCTCGCCTGAAGACCCATTGCCAGATCGAGCAGACCCAGCATGGGAAACGTCTTTCAGCTTGCCAGCGAAATTCAATTGCAGAGTAGTTCTCAGGTGCAGTGGTGGGCAAAACCAAAAAGGCCAGCATAGTTCAGCTTTAGTACCAGTAGTTAAAGATTAGGAGAGGCATTTTAACCTTTTAGAATGGAAGGGAAGTTGGGCAACCGCCAAATTATGGGTAACAGGACATTTGAGAAACTCCAGGACATTTGAGAAACTCCAGGAGGACTAGATTCTCTCCCCTGTTTTCCACCTTTGCTTTTGAGCAGGAGTGGGAGTTATGCTGTCCTCTGGATATTGCCCAATTGCAACTCCCAGCATTCCTCACCATTGGCTCTGCTGGATGGGGTTACTGGGTCATGCAGTCCAAAGCATCTGAGGGCAACATGATTCTCATCCCAGCTCTAGAGCCATGTGTAGTCTTTGCTTTCTTAGCTTTTCACAGAGATAACTTAATACTTTTGCTAACCTATTGTGCCCTTTTTTGGGAGGCGGGGGTTGTTTTGTGAAAAGAAATCTGAAACAGCTAGGAATAAAGCTACAAAGGGTTTTTAATTTTTAAAATGTGTTTTTGGCTGAGTATCACCATTTTTAGCCTAAAAGAGGAGGGGAGTTACCAAGGGCGTTGTAGAGTAGCCCCGGAGCTGCCATTGGTCTTTAGACCACACAGTTCCATCAGAGATATGACCTGCAGAATATGCTTGTGTTTTTATACCATATGCTTGGAAATAGATTTTTCTTAATCTCAAGGGGAACGTTCTGTCGTCTTTTTGCCACTTGTGCATTCAGTGTTTCTCATCTAAATCATATTTTCTTCCACCAACTTGTATTTTCCATTCTTGTCTCCATCCCTGAAAACAATATTGTTTGTATTCTGGGTTTTTTTTTTAAAAAGCAACCTTCCTGTCATCTTACCTCATTTGTCTTGCTGACTGTATTTGCTTAAGAATTTGAATGTGCCAATACCATGAACTGCGGCAGCTTCCTCTGATCAGCTTCCATTTTCCAGAATGAAAGGTTTCTTCCTCTTTACATAAAAACTCAATTAAGTACAGCATTGCTGGGCTCTTTCTCTATATCTCATCTTTTTTGAGGTGGGTGCGGGGAATCTGCTATGTGCATGTATTCCCTGCTGTGTAAACAGCTGCATGCTCAGCACTCCAATGGCTTCTACATAGTGTGCATTTAAAAGTCAGCAGGAACAAGCTAGGGTGTCTGACTGGGCACACATGCTCAGTGCCTGAAAAGATATTCTTTAAGAGTAATCTGTTCCTGTTAATCTCTGTAGCATTTAGGAAGCAATTCGTTCTTGCTGCTTGTTACAGTGTTAAAATGAATACTGTAATTATCTGTTCTGTCCCCCTCCCCACAATCAGACAATATTTTCAGGGTAACTAGAATATTTATTTTTGAAGTAACTAGAATATTTATTTGAAAGCTGCTTAGTTCCTTTTGACTGTGCCACTTCTGTAATGTACCTAGAGTGCAGTCTGAACTTTACAGGAGTTCTCCACCATGCTGAACCGACTCCCTAAAATAGGTTTGGACCTTGGATAGCTCCTTTAAAGGTTGTACTAAAATCCAGAACAGATTCAGTGCCTCACTCACACTGGCACCACCAGCCGTCACTGGTAATTTGTTATAGGGAGCATACTTGGAGCATATGCAGGATTATATTTAATAAAATCTAGCAAACGCAGGTTAGAATCCCATCTCTGAAATAAATATATGGTAAAGGACTGGGGTGTATCTGCCTCTGGGATCTCTCCTTGGCCTTTTGCCGATGTCCAGAATAACTGTGTGAGAAGAGCCAACAAACACCACAGTTGGTTATTACTGATGGAGAACCATCTGGGAGCGACAAGGGAAACCAGAAACTTCTCATGTCTCCTAACAGAGAGGAAGGCTAGAAAGGAGGAAGGCCCCCGTGCCATTCATTTTAGCATGGCAGTTTCTTCTTATTGTTAACCATGAGTTCTCATTAAGGAGAAAAATGGGATATAAATCAAATAAAGAAAGAAACAATCCTCATGGAGGTTGTTAGAAGAGAAACCATGGGGCTAGGAGAGCCTTTCCATACTGGATGCCTTCCAGATGGTTTGGACTACAGTTCCCATCAGCCTTAGGGAGGATGAGTAATGGTAATGGATGCTGGTAGATGTAATGAGGAACATTTTGAGGGAAGGAGACTGAGCCAGAGGGACAGCCAAAAAGTTTTTTTTTCCTGAGGGGGAGGAAGGTGTGTAGATACCTACATGACCTGCTGCTCAGAGGCAATTATTTATTTGACATGTGAAGTAGTAATAATATTGTATTATTTATATCCCTTGCAGTCACAGAACATCCAAGTAGTTTATGACACACACTCTGCATGCCCTCCCTTTCTTACAGATTGGAGAGCTGGGCCAAAGCTAACAAAATGAATTTCAACAGAGAAATGTAAAGTCCTACACTCAGGCAGAAAAAATGGAATGCACAAATATAAGATGGGAGATGCATGGCTGAATAGCAGTGCATGTGAAAGAGATCTAGGAGTCTTGGTAGATCACAAGCTGAACATGAGTCAGCAGTGTGATGCAGCAGCCAAGAAAGCCAATGTGATTCTTGGTTGCATCAATAGGAGAATGTTGTCTAGATCGAGGGAGGTGATGGTACCACTCTATTCTGCATTGGTTATGCCTCATTTGGAATACTGTGTCCAGTTCTGGGCACCTTCAACAAAGATATCGACAAGCTGGTACATGTCCAAAGGAGGGGACCAAAATGGTGAAGGGTCTGGAAGCCATGCCCTATGAGGAACGGCTTAGGGAGCTGGGTATGTTTAGTCTGCAGAAGAGGAGGTTAAGAGGGGACATGATAGCCATGTTTAAATATTTGAAGGGATGCCATGTTGAGGAGGGAGCGGGCTTGTTTTCTGCTGCTCCAGAGACTAGGACAAGGAGCAGTGGATTCAAGCTGCAGGAAAGGAGATTCCACTTGAACCTCAACAAGAACTTCCTGACAGGGCAGAGCTGTCCGGCAGTGGAATATGCTGCCTTGGAGTGTGGTAGAGTCTCCTTCTTTGGAGGTTTTTAAGCAGAGGCTGGATGGCCATCGGTTGGGAATGCTTTGATGTGTGTTCCTGCATAGCAGGGGGTTGGACTCGATGGCCCCTGGGGTCTCTTCCAACTCTATGGTTCTATGATTCTTCTAAACATCTGAGGAATGTGTCTGATTCTCCTTTTTTCTTGCAGCTGTTGTACACTGTTGGTAAAAGGACAGTGGTGTTCCAAAGGCCACTCAGTGTGGCTTTATAGCTGAATGGGCGGTTGAACCTCTGACTGTATTTGGAGAAGCTGTGGTTCAGTGGTGGAGCGCATGCTTTGCATGCAGCATGTTGCAGGTTCAGTCCCCAGCATCTCCAGGTTAGGAGATGCTGGGGACTGAACCTGGAAAGGAACCAGCTTGAAATCTTCAAGAGCTGTTGATGTTCCACACTTACAATATTGAGCTTGTCTGAACAATAGTCTGACTTAGTGTGAGGCAGCTTCCTGTATTCTGATGTGTTCAGCATTCCACCCAGTGCATCACACTTATTCTCACAGTAGACCCATTTCACATGCTGTGCAGAGGCAAACCTAGTTTCACTGCTCAGTGTGCACTTAAAATCCCAACTCCTGTTATTAGTCCAAAGAACAGAACATACCCATTGAATCAGTGGAACTTACATAATGAAGATGTCATTCATTCTGTGGGTCAACTCTAGTTGGGACAAACAATAGAATTAAGGCCAACTGAACTGCAGGCAATTATGACTCCCTAATGAGTGGATGTCTGTGCCTTTTAAAAAAGAGAATGCACTTCAAATATTTGTGATGAACTCTTGGAGTCATCTTTGAAATGGCCATTGTCTTGGGTTGAGATAGGGCTTGGTTGCAAGGGCAGGGATGGGAAGGCAATCCTGTCGTCATCCTTCCCTGAATTTAGCAGCTCAGGAACTTGCGGCCTTCCCCTTTTGGTTGTATCTTTCAGACAGGTTGAAACAGTTTTATTTGCAGCCTCTCCCTTTATATTTTGTGCAGATCTGTAGATGAGGAAGGGGAAGTCTATTGCACAGGTGAGCAGAGTGCTGCCTTTGGGCATCTTTTTGTTGTTGTTGTTGGTGTTGTTGGACTCTAGAGCCCCCCAGAAGTCAACAAATTGACTTAATTTCCCATTTTTGTCCCTTAAAGTCTTGCATGGGGTGGGGGAGCATATTTGCCATGTTTTTGCAAACACCTCCCCCCATTTGGTGCCCGGGAGAGGTATTTTCTTTTTTTTTTTAAAGACATCGCTTTCTGCTGCTAAAGCAGAACTCTCCTGGACCTAAAATGGTGAAAAGTTAGAAGCCCCCCTCCCATGCTCTAAAGAGCATTTTTGAGCAAAAAAAGGGAGGTTCTTTTGCAGGGGATGTGGTCTTCCAAGGTCTCCTGGACACTAATGTGGCTCCCTGGCCTCCCACAGTTGCCCACCTCAGTCTGTTGTTACAATAATCACTTAACACAAGGAAAACAGTTGATATTATTTGCCCACTTTAGTGCCACCTCTTTGGAAGAATGAAAGATGATCTTCCAATAAGCATTTGACAACGGGGCCAAAAGATTGAGGTAATAGGCTCAGAGCAGTATCACTCAGACTTAACAATTTATCAGAACAGGCAGATCTTTTGGTTGTTTGCATGATGACTGTAGCCAGAGTTTGTTTAAGGTCATTCAAAGTACATTGAATGCTGCTTTTTTTTTTTTTTTAATCATGCTCAAGAATGACCATGGGAGGAATACTTCCAGGTAGCATTATGATTAGAGCCTAAATATCTTAAAGGCACCAGATCCTGTCTGCTCTAGGAAGCTAAGCAGGGTCAGCCCTGCTTAGTACTTAGATGGCAAACTGCTAATGAATAACAATTAATATAATGCCTATATTTCTTTTTTTATTAAATTATTATTAAAAACATGGAACATAAAACATAAAATGCCTATATTTCAAAGGAAAGAACAGACAAAGCCAACCTCTGAGTATTCCTTGCCACAGAAAACCCTATGAAATTCATGGCATTGCCACAAGTTGACAGGCAACTTGGAGGCACATACACACACAAAGGGAACTCATCCCAAGCTTGTGCTGATTAACTATCTTGCCTTTAAATTGCTCTGCATCAATAAATATAAATGAACATTTCATGAGGTCAGCCAACCAGTATCACCACCTTGAGACTTGAAAGAGTATGGTGTGACATGGTTCAAGCAAACTGGCAAGGTAGGGAACATGTGGCCTTTTATTTGTTATTGTTGTATGCCTTCAAGTCATTTTTGACTTAAGGTGACCCTAAGGTGAACCTATCATGGGTGTAGGGGGCTGAGAGTATGTGGCAAGCCCAAGTTCACTCACTGAGTTTCCATGTCCAAGTGGGGAATCAAACCCTGGTCTCCAGGGCCATAGTCCAACACTGAAACCATGCTGGCTCTCTCTTGAAATGTTGCTGGAGTGCAATTGCCATCATTCTTCCCCATCATCTTGTGAGCCGTGTCTCTTGAGTAATGTCAAAAATAGGATTTAAGAGCATCTACTTTGATTTTTTTTTTTTTTAAGAACCCTTACGTTCCAGCAAGTGAGGTTTGGTTGAAAATAGTGGCTTAGGAAGGCAGACGTAAAATTTGCAGAACCAACTACCTCTGAGCACATACCCAGCCCAGGAGTTTGTTTTCAGACCCCAAACTGGACCTTGGGTATGATTCCACTCTTTTTCTCTCCCCCTCCCCATTTTTTGACTTTTAGTTTAAGAAGTAGGGAGTGTTTTGTTCTTGTTGTTGTTGTCACTGTTAAAAGATTGTGAGTCACAAATCTATAGCAAATCATCCAGAGATTTGCCAGTATATCTTGATCTGCCAATTCCTGCTCTACAGCCTGATTTTAATAGTTTTCTTAAAGTTTAGGCCTCTGCCAGCAATGATCTTTCATTACTCCAACAGCCTGCTGTGTGGAGAGGAAGAGGTGGAAAAAGATAAAGAGGTGTTGAGGAGAAGCAAATGAGGAAGACAGAAAGGAAAAGAGGGGCAGGGATGGTTCTCCCACATTCAGCTATGAATACATCACAGTTGGCTCCAAAATGCCTCCTCTTTTCAAAGGACCAGTGAGGTGCATGTAGTCCCCCCCAGAAATGGTTTTGTGGCCATTGTCCCCCTAAATTCTGATGACCCTAAATGCCTCAAACATTCTTGTGGGTGAGGGACATTTTTAGCACTTCCTTGGGCCATTTTAGACCAAAGAGAAGCCTTATTTTGGGTCAGGAAGTGACTCAGAAGTTGGAAGTCAAATAATTTCTTGTGAATAAAGAGCTCTCCAGGCCCCAAAACAGCCCCGAGAAGATGTTAAAACATGGCATTGGGGGACATTTTTTTCCTCATAATTTTGGAAGGTTCAGGGAGTTGCCCGCCTCAACACTGTGGTAAACAATCAGATTCAGCCTGGATATCTCTCCTGGTTCCTGTTTGAGACCACTTTTGTAAAAGTGCCACTTCCTAGCCTGGTTCTGTCTCAGTGCTGAATGACCTCTAAGAGTCTTACCAACTGGGTGGGGAAGTTTTAAATCTGGGGAGGGAGGAACACTTGAAGCTGTTAACAGATAGAAATATAAGCTTGCGGCTTTGTGTTAGAACTCAAGTGCAAAGGCTGTGTCTGTGATTACTCTGCCATCACTAGAGTGATATGGGAATCATGTTGTTTGCAATTATGGGCAGGCTGTACTAATCCAAAACAAGCAACAGCAGATTTGCTTGGCAGTTCGAAGGGGAAATTACTTCATAGATTTTCCTCCTCTCCAAAATGTAAACAAACAAGCACCAGTGAAATTGGTGGCAGAGCTGCTGATTCAAATGGCTTTGGGATGTGTCCAGCCTCAGTATCAACATGATTTTGTTCTAAGAACTGATGATATGTATGATGTCCAGGGAAAGAAGGAGTAAAGGCTATTAAAAATTTGGTGGTGGGGGGACTCCACTGAGGTTGCAGTCTTGTATTGACTTAACTGGGAGTAAACCTCGTTGAAATTTATGGAACTTAGATATAGACATTTGTTGGGATGTATTTTAAGTAACTTTGTGGTAATGTAGAGCTGCCTGCCTCATGTACCCTTTTCCATACCAGTTGCAGCACTGCAGAGTTTAATGAAAAGTATAGCAGTTTCTCCAACCATGCTTGCACACTATTCACCAAAGAGTGGCAGCTGTTCACCAGAGATCCAGGTGAGCATTCAGGGTTGCCAACATTGTTAGCAATCTTGTGCTTTTAACAGACTGATCTGCAGAAATAAAGCAGCTAATTCCTGATGTGACAATGCCTGATACAACTTCACTTGTTTAACTTCTGTTTGTCCTGTTTAAAGGCAAAACACAGGCAGGCACCATTTTTAGTTCTATTCTAATTTCATTGCGCTCTCTCTCATTCTCATCTTTTTTAAAGTTAGGTTTGGTTAGCAAGGCATTACATCTTTGCAAGTTTTCCATTGAATCTGTGGTACTTCTTTTTTGTAGGAATTTTTTTCAGTGTGTGGCTAGCACAGTGTTTGTGAGAACTAGTGAAATGCCACAGCAAGGAAAGAGACTGTGAACCAGAAATCTCTACTACAGCAAGAATGGAGTGAATGTGGTTCTCCAGGTGATGTTAAATTGCTGCTCCCATTGGCCTTAGCTGGCACAGTCAAATATGGAGTTGTAGTCTCACCACATCTAGAGTTCGTAATGTCCTCCCAGCCCTATTTAAAAGTATCATATAAACGTATTGCTTGTATTACTGGATCTTATTCATGAAAGGACCACGGACCTGTCCTCCCCAAAGAATCAAGGTAGCCAGATGTTTCAGCTTTGATTATAAATTAGCTGCGAGAATCATGTGACACCCCCCCCCGTAATTGGACTGCAAGTCTCAGCATCCTTAGCTGGTACAATCAGTATTGATGAATAATTAGAATTGCAATCCAGAAACATCTGGAGGGCTGCATGATACCACCCCTCTGATTTAAAGATAAAAGCAACATGGGTTGCTTGCTGAAGGAATACTGTGGTTAAAATAAACTCTTTCCACAAGATATCTGAAATTTTCAGAGCTGCTTGGATAGCAATTTGTGCCTTTCTTTTTTCAGTCATAAAGGGTTTTCTCTCACATTTCATTTATTTTTATTTTATTTTATTTATTTCATTAATATCCTGTCTTTTCTCAGCACAGGATTCAAGCAGTAGAACCTAATCAAAAACCAATGAGTAGCCCAAGTTGTTTCTTTTGATACAGCAATAAACAACCGCAGCGGGTTACTCTTCCACCAGAGCAAAGTGGTCGAAGAATGAGTTACTTTGTAAAAAAACCCTTTTCCCAAACTTTGGTTCAGGATAGCCTGTGTAAATGATGACGGGAGCTGCGGTCCAACAATATCTGAAGGGACCCAGTTGCCCACGCTGAAGAACGTGAAGACTTGTATGATGATAATTTGTGACCTCTGAGCTGATCTATTGGAAGGAAGTCTTATTGCAGGTCCCCCATGACAGTGCTTTCTTTGTAGCAGCCCCCAATTATGGAGTTCCCTGTCAGGGAAGTCAGGCTGGTTCTGTCCCTCTTGCACTTCCAACAGGCAACCAAGTGAACTCTTTCATTTAGTCTTTGTTTCTTAAAACAAGAGTGGTATTTCTGATTCCTTTAATTATGTGTGTGTGCATGTGTTTTAAAAGTTGCTTTAGTCTCTTTCTAAAGTTGTTTCTACTTTTTTTTTCTTGTCTGTTTTTGTTTGCTGGACATCACCTTGGGAGCCCTGCTGGGTTGAAAGCTGACAAACAAATGTTGAAATAAATATATAAATGACATGTTATTCCAAACAGATTTTACCAATTTTTCTTTTGTAATATTTCTTTTAGTCAGCATGACTATCTTCTCTCTGTCCTTGTTTGTGTAAATCTGGTGTGGGCAAAGTGTGGCTCATGAACCACATGCAGCCACCAAGGGTTGTTTTTATAGCCCACAGGGGTCCCAGATGCCCCCTGGGTGTGGGGGAGTCATCGTTGTCATCATCATCTTTTTTTATATCCCACTTTTTCCTAGTAAGGACTCAAAGGGGCTTGGAGTAATTTTTTAAAAAAATAGTTTAAAAATCATGAAATACAAAAGTTAAAATGCAAATCAAATGATCAGATAATAAAACAAAGTTTAAAAACATAATTAAAACACAAACATTTACAAAGTTTAAACACATACTGAATGCCTGGCAAAATAAAAAAAGTCTTTGCTTGTCTATGGAAAGAAGGTAGAGAGAGTGCCAGTTTGACTTCTTGAGAAAGGAGTTCCAGAGCCTGAGAGCAACCACTGACAAGGTTTCCCATATTCCCACCAGATGCACCCATGAGAGAGAAGATCCTCTGCAGCAGATCTGAAACTCCGGGCTGGTTTGTAAGGGAGAATTTTCAAATAGTCCTTCAAATAACCTTTAACCTGAACCATTTTTACCATGTTCCCCCAAGATCAGTTTATGCCCAGGAGAAGTCTTTTTCTGAAACAGGAAGTGACTTCCACTCACTTCTTGTTGTTAAAAAAAAAGGTCTCTCCTCAGCTTAAAATAGTGCAGGGAGTTCCAAATACATAGTGAGAAGGCCCTCCATGCCTTTTAAGGATGCTTGCAAGGAGATATTTCTCTGCAGGAGTGGTGCAATGGGGAGGATGTCTGTCTGATATCTCCTAGGTTTCCACAGTTGCCCAGTCGTCCTGTAAAAGCTTAATCATTATTCCTAGTTTAGCCTAATTTTGTTGCATGTCCTTTGTTAATCTGATTGAGTAATTTTTCTTTGTTGTTCATGGTGAAATCAGTGCATCAATGCCAGGCTACTTTACCTTTTGCTTTTGATCTGGAAATATTTAATTCAAACAAACCAGTGGTATCACTTGTTGCTGTTTTCTTGCCTCTTGGCCAGCAATTATTTGACTGAATCAGTAGCTGCTTTATGCTAGTTTTGTAATTATTAAATAAAAAAAAAGTAGGATGCAAGAGACATGATCAAGCTTTATTTTTAACAAGCATTGCTGACAGATATGTTGGGAGGGACAGGAACTGAATCTATTTTTAGCTGTTAATGGATTTAATGAATGACTTGTGAGCAAAGGCTAGAGCCCTTAGTTGCAGGGTTGGGGTTTTGGTTCTTTGGCGGTGATCTTTGCTAGGCTTAGGACTGAAACCCCAGATTGAAACAGGCAAGGTAGATAGAGAATTACACTACTTCTTTTGAATTAATCCAGGTTTTTTGCTTGAAAAGTAGTAGAGAATACAAATGAAAAATGAGTTGATGCTGATGGTGCTGGGCTGTGTTGATTGAAATACCTCTTGCAGCACCAAGGTGCCAGTCTTCCTAGGCCAGCTCATTTGGGGTCAGAAAGACAGTCACTCCATTCTTTCCTTTGTGTCTGTTGTGGGGTTACTATATCCTTGTAAAACAGCTAGGAAAAGATGTATGCCTTTTTGGACTACAGCTCCAAGAATGCCCAGCCAACACTGGGGGATCAAAAATTCTGGGAGCTGTAGTCCAAAAAAGTAGTTTTGCCACACTCTTCCTTGTAGTAGCTTCAGTGTTAAAGTAAGACTGGAAAAACCTTTACATCACCAAAGCTAATGCTTCTTTCTCATTACACACACACACACACACACACAAACCAGCTGTGTTGACTGAAATAAACCCAGACAAATGTAAAATCTCCATCATAGCAATACCTGGATGGGGAAAGTGTGGCCCCCAGGGAAAGTTGTAAGTGGCCCCTGGTGCTGCCTTTTGGCCCCTGGGGCCCCACACTTGCATTCACTGCTGTTGTGATCCTGCCTGTATAACTAAAACTAGATTGTTCTTCTGGTTTGGGAAGGCAGTTATCTTTGAAGTGTACTGGCTAGAGTTTACATCGCCCAAGCTGGTAAACTCTGCAGTTTACTTGGTGCCCTTAGCACCAACCTAAGCCTCTCCTAGTCAGTCATTGTCTCTTGGACATCATTGAGAGAAAACCAGAGGTACTTCCAGCTTGCACAATTACAGTGCTATGATTCCACTTTAACCACCAAGGCTGCATCCTGTGGAATTCTGGAATCTGTAGTCTGGTGAGACAGTAGAGTCCTCTGACTGAGAATTTTAAATACCTCTCCCATGTTGCAAATCCCAGGATTCCCTAGGATGGAACTGTGACAGTAGAATCATAGTGCTGTAAATGTGTAGTAGGAAAGGGCCCCAGAATACAAAGTAAAGAATAAAATTGAATTGATTTGCGGTAATATGAGAATAAACCAGAATTTTGTCCCTACCTACTACCTTTTGAAAAATGTAGCCTTCCACTTTGATCTCCACTATTCAATATCTTATAATGCTGTGGTCCAGCTACTTCTGGCAACTTCAGCTCCCCTCCACACACAGCCACATACGGGGCAGAAGAGAGGATCCCTATCAGGCTCACAAGTGCATCTCTCCTCTGGCCCTACCCACCCTGCAGAGAGTATTTCTTGCAGCTGTGGTTTATATACACCTGGCCTTCATGTGGGAGGACTGTGTGACTCACTTGGCTTGGTGGAGTGCCCATATCAAAAGTGATGCTATCAGCATGATGGAGGGAAGGCCAGTGCTCTACTACACAGCTGTTGACGTGCCTCCTGTACAAATAGAGGCAGGTATAATCTGCATGTTTCGTCTCTTGATGAATATGGAAATTTGAGGAACTGGTTTGACTCTATGCAGCAAGCAGTAGTCGTTTTGTAGTGTTTTTTCTTTTTCTGTTCTTGGTTCTGGAAATTCAGTTCCCTCTACTTGGCATACTGGCCAGTGCCTTAGACCTGACCGTATAATGTGTGAGTTCGATCCTGCCGGGCTCCAGGGTTGACTCAGCCTTCCATCCTTCCGCAGGTCGGTAAAATGAGTACCCAGCTTGTTGGGGGCAATTAGCTAAATACATTGTAAACCGCTTAGATAACACTCAGTTGATAAGCGGTATAGAAATAAATAAATGCTATGCTATGCTTTTGAGTTTCTCCAGTGTCTTTAATTCAGTCTCTGTTGTTTTTATTTACATAACAACACTTTTCTACCATTTTTAATTTTCAAACATTTCAAAGCAGTTTGCAACAAAATAAGCCCAGTAGCTAAAAATTATAAAAAAGTTTTTAAAAGTTTTAAAAATGCAATCCATTAAATACTGGTAATTAAAAGGCAGGGATAACTGATAATGTTAACCATTAGGAGAATGAACATAAAAATACCTCGACAAACTGACAATTTGTCACTTCATGGTGGAAGCACCCAGCAGTGACAGCCTGCTTAATTTCAGCAGGGCAGGCATTCCATATAGAGGATGAGGCACAGAGCAAATCTTCCTCCGTACCATAACTAAACAAATTTATTAGACCATAATGTTGTAAGCAGAGCCTTTCCTGGCACCCCCTTAAAGCATAAAGACAGAGTGCTCTATATGAGAAAATAACCTGGTCCCTGAACTGTATAAAAGGCATGGGTGGGCACAGTGCAGCCCATAAGCTGCCTGTGGCCTCTAGATCCCATTTTTGTGGCCACTGAGGCCATTCACCCATCCCACAAAGGCCCCTAATTTTGTGTGATTTTCAGTCAGTTTTTGCCACCCCTAAAAGAACTTCAGAACTCTGTACAACCCTAAAAACCCTCTATTTTCCTGTTGCCATTTTGAGAGGGACTGCAGAGGTATTATGGAGTGTGGTGTGTGTGGAAAGGGAATTGGCTTCTGGCCTCTATGCAATTACCTACCCCGGTATAGGGTTTTATATCACCTTGAATCCATCTTAGTTTCTAACTGGGATTAAGTGCTGATTTTCCAGCATGGAAGCTATGGAAACATTGGAAAGCCTTACTTAACAGTTTAACTGTTGCATTTTGCACTCACTGTAACCTCCAAACCAATCTATTTGTTCAGTTCATTGCTACTGTTCTTCTGATTTTTCTGCTTCACTCTTTCTGGCCTATGTCTTTTGCACTTGAAACTTCCCTTAGATGCCTAATGGTTTGGTATAGCTTATTTTTCTCTGGCCCTCATTCTGCAGAAATAACACCAATCTTTGTCTGTGCTCTCCTCTCTGAGCTTTCTTTGTTCTTCATTTACTCAGTGTTCAAACAGCTTGCACAGCTTGCCTGATTATCAGCTTTTTTCCAGGTGCAGATTGTTCTAATCTATTGTTAGCTTTAACTGAAAATTCTCTTTAGTTAGATGGAATAAAATGTTTTGAGTACTAGTACACTTTCTGTCATTTTCAAGAACTCTTTCTTGCATGGTTATAATGAGATCAGATGCTTCTGCTTCTGTTTTACATTAAGCACAATTCATTGTGTCATCTGAATGCAACAAGCCAGCTTGATAAACCATAGTTTGTAGTTGGCTTATTTCCACAAACCATAATTAAGATTAGCCGCCATTTATTGGGTTTGGGTGGCTTTGTGAACTGTGGTTAATGTGAAATAGGAAATGAAATTGGATGAACACCTTTCTGGCAGCAGTGCCAGGGATGGTGGAATTACGTGAGCCAGATGTTCTCTGTGGCTTCTTCTTTTGCTGAAGTGTAGTTTAACATGGATGCAAAGCCTTTCGATTACTGTATGTGTTTCTGGCCTGGGCCAAACACACAAATATCAGGGATCCTCTTTCTCACTTGGAAGACATAGAGAGCTGCCTTTCTACCCCCCCCCCGCCCAGTGATCCTGGTATGGATCACTTTTCCTTATAGCTAGCACTAACCAACAATAACCAATCTGTACAAAGTCTCCTATCAGTGGAAAGAGGGATTTAGCAGCAGCACTTGAAATCCTGGTATGCGGCATAGAGTTCCTGAGCCAGAGCAATATGGTCTGGCATGACATCTGAACATGATCAATTGAGAACCCAAGGAAAGTTTATTTATATGCTTCTTTTCACAAAACAACAACGTTCATTAAAATATTTTAAAAATGAAATAACATTTTACAAAATATTTATAAATAAATTAAAAGTAAAAAAAAAAATTAATGAAGATCACATAAGTTAAATACAAACATTACAATGATATAAAGAAACTAGTACATACATACAGAGCACAGCCAAAAGAAACAAACCAAGATGTAATATCAACCCTTGCTTGTTCTCATTTTTCTTGCTGCATTTTGGCCTAAATGCAAACTAGAGAACATGCAGGGTTCTCATTGAACTAGATGTTTCTCAGCTGGCTTCTGCCTTGCAACCTGGGGAAAAAAAACTAGAAAAAACATATGCCATTTAAAAATAATAGCCCACAGTGATAACATTTAAGTGTAGCAGTTAGAGGAAAGGTCTGAAAAGTTGAAATCAAATTGCCTTGTTCAAAGAATGCTAAAATAAAAATGTTGTTTGGAGTCCTCTCCAAAATTATTTTAGCAAGAAGTCCCTTTGGCTCACCTCAGCTGTCAGAGCCTTCAGACACAACTTGGAGGATATGGAAGACACTTCATTTCATTGCTCCTTTCCACAAACTCCGCTGTGAGATTCAAATGCAGGCAGATTATATTTTGCGTTAACCAGGAACCGGATCTGAACTGTGGCCTGTGATCACTCTTTGAACCACTACTTTCCTGCCTCCAACCACATTTTGCCTGATTTGGACCTGTTGGCAAGTGATGATCAAACATATCTAGAAAAAGAGCCAGAGAAAAGAAAATCTGTGAGGGGGGCCATCCACATCCACGGCACATCCTCAATCCTCCAGCAATAGTGCAGAGTATCAAGAAGTAGCATCTGGACTTGGTCTGTGCATTTAAACTATCTTTACTTGGCTTGCCCTTTTTGAAATTATTTTCTTTTTTAAAAAATCTATGGATAGTTTTAAACAGAAGATGGAAGGGTTATATGTATGAGGCTTTTTAAAAAAATATCCTCACTAAGGAGAGTGTCATCTGGATTTATTGCAGATTTGCTCCATATGCACACATCTAACTACGTGTGCTTCTTCTTTTTTTAAATTATTATAAAAAGCATTTCAGTAAAACAATTTTCCTTCTTTAGTCTCATATTTTACCAGTAATTATTGTTTGTACTTAATAAGCTCCTAGTCCTTAACTACGAGGAGACACTTGAAATCGTAAAAGGAAAAAAACAGGGGAGATGAATCTAGGAGCACTTTTGACTGATCTGAAATATAAATGAATTCTTTTTCTTGATTAGGATAGTAATGTTGCATCTAAATCCAGATTTTCTGGTTGCATGGCACATTCTTAGTATATGTTCAGTACTAATGAGTTAATTACAAAAGCCAGTTTCTGCATTTTGGAGCCTATGTCAATTTGCAGTGTAAGGGAGAACAATATTTCACAAATGCAAACATAATAATATAGCCAAGCAATTAGTAGTATGGCCAGCACAGCATGTGCTGACCTGTACAGCTGCTGAGGCTGCAATTAATGGTGATTTGGGGATGGGAAAGAGAGTTGGTGATGCATCTTGGAGAGAAGCTTGGAATAATTGAGAATCACCAAGGGGGTAGGTAGGTCAAAAAATGTTAATAGGATTTAGAGTTTTCCACCTTCAGATTTCAGAGAGTCATACTTCTAGGGCTTGTATAATAAGAATGTTAAAAATGGTGACCACTAGATTCCCGGGATTTTAGATTTTCTTGTATATGTTAAACATGTGACTTTGAGAATGCTTTGATTGTGTATTCCTTCATGGCAGGGATTGGTCTTGATGGCCCTTCTGGTCTCTTCCAGCTCTATGATTTTGTGTTCCTGTGATTTTTGCACGTTTCATTTGTGTTGAGATGAGGAACCAGCTCAAGAACATTGCTGAAGTGAAAAGAGTTTTCACAGCATCTGAGGAAATATTAGAGTGAGTCAGAAAATCCATGCCGCTGCATCTTCAGTTAAGTTTCATGAGATTGTGGGATATGTCAACATAATGCTTCTTTGATGCCTCCCAAAACGTCATTGAGTTGGAAGGGGAAATTTTTATTTATTGGTTAC
Source organism: Ctenosaura bakeri (assembly GCA_948474755.1). Classification (NCBI taxonomy): domain Eukaryota; kingdom Metazoa; phylum Chordata; class Lepidosauria; order Squamata; family Iguanidae; genus Ctenosaura; species Ctenosaura bakeri. Next base: position 52,200 of record CAOLHI010002035.1, read on the forward strand.
AGTTATATACCACTTTTTGTCCAGTGGATTCAAAGTAACAAACACCAGTCTCTCTCCCTTTATCCTCATAGTCTGTATGAAGTAGGTCTGACTGGTCTAAGGACACCCAGTAAATTTTGTGCACGTGGAGACTTGAATCCGAATGTCCTTAACCCCGTCAAAAGCTGGAACCACTACACTACATTGGGTTTTGGTAGACCCTCCTTTTCATTGCTGGTATCTTGAAGCTCTAGCATCTTTGCTGGATGACTTCTGTTTCTATTTCAATAGCTCCAGAGAAGGAGAGTCCTTGGTGTCAGTACTTGGGATTGCTGGTACAAATTTGGCAAGCCTTGGGTGAAAAAAATCTTGATTTTACCATTCTGCTTTGTAATGCTCACAGGCTACTTTTATGTTCAGTGGTGTGCACCATGTAGATCTGATAGATCTCTTGATGATTTGCAGGATATTGACAATTGCTGCCAATAATTTTGAAGTTGAAATGGGAAATAAGCTTGGTTTTTTTCATTCTTTCCTTCCCTCTTTCTTTCCTATGAGCTCTGTTCAGTTCTAGTCATGAGCAGAAATTTCTGGGCTGAAAATTCTCTCATTCTAATTGAATTTCTTTTGTAGCCAGTCTGGTTATGGGATCTCAGGATCCTTGAAAAAAAAATCAAAAGATCTCACATGCTGAAGTCTGCCTGCCTCTGCTGTAGTGGTCTCATGGTAGATCTTTGGTGGACACAGCTGTTTTCCCAAAAGAAATACAAGTATAAATTTGTATAGGCTATGTCCCCTCATCTGATGCCAAGAGTATTATCCAAGATTTTAGCTATTTGTACAGTACATGTAATGGGGGGGAGCATTGTTGTTGTAAACAATTATTTCCTAGGGGAATGAAATGCAGAAAGTACTGGCATGACATGCACATGATTGTCATTGTCAGCTTTTTTGGCTGGCATTCTGTTGGGTAATTCCAATAAGAGTAGACTTATTTAATCAATTTTAAATGGTGAGTCAACATATAGATAAATCCAGTTAATTGAATGGGCTTATTCTAGTCAAGACTTGCAACAGAATTTAGGGCTGTGTTTTCCCTCAGAGCCTTCCATTTACAGTCTTGCTCCCACAAGCAATTGTTATGTATATTTATAGCATAGGATAATATTTCATGCATCTCATGAGTGAACCCATCAGATGCAGGCCATTGCATTTTATATTTTTTTATGTAGGCACTTCTGTCATTGGACTTTATAGATATGACTATGGGAGAATAGTCTTTGCATAGTGAAAGCCCATTCTGGGAGAACCATTGATTAAAGAGCCTTGAACTTAAACTTAGGATATCCAAATTCAAGTCCCAGTCAGCTGTGAAACTGAGGGACTTTGAATCAGTCACTCTCTGTCAGAGCAATCTGCCTCACAGAGTTGTTGAGAGGATAAAGTTGTGGGGGGTACCATTAATGCTGCCTTGAGTTTATTGAAGCAGTAATAGGTTAAAATTTTAGCTGATTAATGAATAAAATAGTGTTACCCTGAAAATGGGGGTCCTGCGAGGGCACCCGGCTTTGCCAATTAAAAATACCAAAGATGGGGAAATTAGAACTCAGAGCACTGGTTTTGCTAGTGAGAGGCAGGGTAACGAAGCGAGATCTTTCACCCTATGTCTACAGCGTCAGGTTAGAGAGTGGCTAGACAAGGTGGTTCCAAACAATAAACAATTCTTTATTAAGAATAAAACACAGAAGACAAACACAAACTAACTAACTTAGAAAAGACAGAGAGCTATAGGGAGAGGCAATACGACCTGTTCTGTAGTCCTGGGGAGAGGTTGGAGATTCGGGGAAGAAAGCTCAGCATGGGGCACTGAGGGGAGTCCCTTAAACACACCAACGGCAGGGCGGGATGGCAGTCAAAGGTGATCCGAGGATCGGTTAGAAATGAAGGGTTTTTATAGGGAAGATCGTGCCTTTCGGCTATGGCAGTCCCAAAGGAGAACAAAAGAGGTTTCGGTGCTGGACAAAAGGATTTGGTGAGGTCAGGTTTAGCGTGATGGAATTTGCATGTACCTTTGGCCGAGACGTTGATGGCCCAACTCACAAGAGTAATTTGACTGAGAGCCACGCGGCTATTGAGGAGTCTGTGGCGGGAAGTTCCCTAAAGCTTCAGGCGAGTCTTGGGTTGCTGGCTACAAAGAGAAATGGAATGTAAACCATTAACGGCCGCTCTCTGTCCGTGCTTATCCGGAGAATTTGTGCTTATCCGGAGGACTTTGCGAACACATGAGGTGAGGTAATCGCAGCCAGTCCAGCTAGGGCCAAATTAAATGATATCAAAAGGATATCTGGGGGTCCTCACCGGGGGTGCCATAGCAGAAATAACAATAGCTCATATTTCCCCTTTCACCCAAGACACTTGAGGCTACAGAGAGTCTTACATTGGTCATGCCAGTCTCTGCCACACACCCAAGCAACCATCAACTAACATATGTAAACTGGTCCTCAAGGTTGTTCCTATCTAACCTCAAACATCTCATCTCCCAGACTGTTGCTCAAAGGGAATAGCTGTCTAGACTTTTCTCTCTGGATCCTCCTTCCTAGGCAGATGAGTCACCGTGGTAATCACTGTTGTTTGCTGACTGTAAGAATGAACTAATAACAGGGACATCAAAACAGGTCTGTCTGGTTACTGTGTTGTTCACAGTGATATGTTGGGATACAGTAGCTTCCTGTCAGCAGAACCACAGGGAGCCTTTGCCAGCTTGTTCTGCCTTCATCTAAACTCTCATATTTTTGGTAGCATCTGATAGATTCTCTGCAGTGTAGGTTTCTGGCTTTTGGGGCAGTTTCAGAGCTAGAGAGACAAATGTTACAGCAGTCTTCCTAGGCTGTAAGACAGTCTCTTAAACCACTGATACATGGTGTTTGGTAAGCCTTGTAATCCAGGTTGTGTCTGCCATGTACCAAAAGAAACGCGTTCCAAGGAAAGGTGAAATGTGCTTCCAATACATTATTTACAAGAATTTTCTAAAAACATTTATATTACACATTTATATTGTGTACTGGATTCTCTCCCCATTGCTTCAGTTGAAATCAAACTTAACAAAGGGGATGGCAAAGTCTAGGGGTCAGAGACACCCACACTGCCTGTGGAACTAGATATCCACTTGGAGTTTTATGGAACTCTTTGGAAAAACCTTTTATGAAAGCAGAGTTCTCAGAGGGGATCTGTACCTTGTTCATACAAAATTGCTGCTCCTGGATGCTACCAAAAGCTCAGTTGACCTCTGATAAACAAATAAACAACTTACAGTTAAGAGAATGTGTGGTAGCCAGTTGCTGCAAAAGCAGTCAAAGGGTGTTTGCTATCCACAGGCCAGTTGTTGGTCCACTAGTAATGAGACAGAGTGGAATGCAGAGGCCAAAACTGTAAAAGTGCTGGGTGAGAAGGAATGGGACTGGAACCTTGTATCTATTACCTCTGATAAACAAATAAACCCCCAAATTACTTGAGAAGTGTTCCTTGTGAAAATAGGGTGTTTTCAGCTTTGAGCTCTTTGAGGTAGCAACCAATGCTGCAGTTTAGCAAAGAGGAGGAGCACCAGCTGACTGCTGCACAAGAGTTATGTGATCTGTTTTCAGAGTGACCGAGTTTCCAGTCCTTCCTATGGCTTTGTCAAGGTTTACAGCAAAAGTCCCATCTGCTCACCTTTGTTTAAAGCTGGAATGTAGCTCTAGGCTGTGGCAACTGAAAATCAGCAGCTTTACCTTTTCATGAGAGGATATTGTAAATAGGTAGGCAGGAAAAATGCTCTTCACCTTTCTGTTAATGTAGAGGGAGATTTTGTGTTAACTTCTGTAATCTGTCTTTAGCAGCCTCAGCAAAACAGTTGGCTGTTATGCACTGCACAATTATCAATGCAGCTTAGCAAAGAGTAGCAGGAAATGCTTTGTTCAGTTACTGTGCAGTGTCTCTTTGCAGAATAGAATGAGAACTACTAGACTAAAAAGAAGAGGACATAAATAATTTGGCACAGGAGTAATAATAGCAAGGGCTGAGTGCATCCAAGTATCTAACCACTTCATATTTGGAATCATAGAACACGACTGTACAAACTAGTCCAGCATCATCAGCTGACATTCTGTATTGCAGTTATGGATTCACAAACTCACATTACAGATCCATAACTGCTCTGTATTTACTAACACTACATAGTCATAATCATAGCACTATTCACATGGTTGTAAATTCCTTCACAACCTACTTTACTAGTCTGCAGCCATAGCAAGAGATGTGGGGAGGGCTGTTCAACCAGAGATGGGGCACAGGAGGATGAGACTTCCAGCCCTACTCCCACCAGCAAGCAAGGCTGCAGTGATCATAAGCAGTAGCCTGGTGCAATTCCTTGTCACTACCTTGGTTGCCAAGCAATCGTCATTCTCCTGCACCTAAACTGCCAGCTGATCAGACCACCATCTCTCAGAGCAGCTACAGCCTGGTAAAGTAGGTCTGGAGGGTTCAGGCCAGGACGCTACGTAGTTATGTGTATGTAACTGGGAGCTAGTGTGATGTAGTGGTTTGCATGTTAGACTACAACTCTGGAGACCAGGGTTCAATTCACCACTTGGCCATGAAACCCATGGGCTGACCTTGGGCGCATCGCATACTCTCCACCCCAGAAAACTCTGTGATAGGTTCATGTTAGGGAACCATAAATTGGAAATGACTTGAAGGCGCACAACAACAACAACAAACAAGGAGGTGTAAAATATGGACCAGGATCTCCATGTTGTTGTTAGATTATTGGCTAAGTACAGCAGCTCCAGGCTGACCTTGCTGCAGGGGCTGGATCCCAGCCCTCGTTGTGAAAATGTTGCAACTCTGGATCCAGTGGATCCAACTACAGGTGCTGTAAGTAATATATGTCTCCCTGATAGATGAGAGAGTTCTTCTCCCTATCTTTCTTTCTCCTGGAAAAAATGGGAAGGGAAATGGTAGAGCAAAGTTTAATGCTTCAAAGGAAAACAGTAACTTCTCCTTTGTACAGAAGTTAGAAGAATACTTTACATACAGAAACGTTTTTATTACATTAAGATGGTACTGGTGTGATGATTTAACTGCACCATCTTTTACAGCAAAGTTGAGGAATTCCTTTCAGCCCAATAGATGCATTCAGTTTCAGTGAAGTTCAGAGAAATTGCATTCTGGTGATGGGTGAGGCCAAAGGCAGGACCAAAAATTGTGTTCTTATGTACCGGTACTTTCAAGTTGGCTGCTGACTTGTGGTGACCCTGTCATAGAGTTTTCTCAGCATGATTTACTCAGAGGAAATTCGTCATTGCCTCTAGGTCTGAGATACTGTGACTTGCTCATTGGATTTCCCTGACTAAACAGGGATCTCCTGAAGTCCTGGTCAATCTGTGTAGGCCCAGATCAAAATACATATGTAGTTTTAAAACTTGTACAAAACTTGGGAGATCACCAAATGATAGTGTCATGGGAAGGGGGTTGGGCCCTCCAGAGAATCCAAAAGGGACAGATGTCGCCTCCGGAGGGGCTGGATTTGGCTCCAAGGACTGAAGTACCCCACCCCTGCTTAACACAGCACAAGAAGGCAGGTCCTCTGAAGCCTCTGCTATAAAGCTGCACACTTCAAAATTAAATATCCTTGCTGTATGCAACAATCTGGTTTCTCTTGGCATCAGTGCTTTTATTTTTGGAAATTTTGTGAAATAGTATTTTTCATTTAAAAATGTTACAGGTTGCCTTTCTTCATAAAGGCTCCCATGCAATCTGGTAAAACTAAGTAAACATTAACATTAAATACAAGTGCACCTACCATAAAATGTAGAAGAATATAGAGTTTCTGTTGATGATTACAGTCACTGTTTGCCTTCCTAGGGCCTTATCACACTACACTGTTATAGGGCTATTATTCCACTTTAACTGGGCTATCATTCCACTTTAACTGCCCTGGCTACATCCTTTGGAATTGTTGGGTTTGTAGTTTGGGGAGGCACTAGAGCTCTCTGACTGAGAATTATAAATGCCTCTCGCTAAACTGCAAATCCCATGATTCCATGTCATATTGCCATGGCAGTTAAAGTGGAATAATAGCAGTATACAGGGTAGTATGATAAGGCCCTTAGTTTTCTATTCCCTCGTCAGTGATCAACATTGCATGGTCTCTGAGTGTGTTTAGTCCAGAGTAGATGGAGTGAGTAGTCACAGTCCCAAATCCACTCCTAGATTTTTTTCCCCCTTTGGCACTTTTGCAAACCTTGGGGTTTCCTAGATCTGTTTTTTTTCTTCTGGCTACTCACATTATTCTCAGTCTGCACATTGAAAACATACAGGACAGCTGTCTAAGCAGGACATTTGTAGAAACTGTGTGAAATTACGGCTCAGGTAAATGAACATTTTGGTTATAATATTTAAACCTGTCCATGCTGTTAACCTTTCAGAAGAGGGTGGGCATGCTAATAAGTCCAGAAGGCTACACTGCCTAATTACAGCGCCCTTGGGAACTCCAGCAGGTTTCACTGCCACAGCCACCATTCTGAACAACTAGAAATGATGTCATGTTATCTCAAGTTGCCTTTAAGGCCATGGGAATATTTTTGCTGTTGTAGATGACCCAGAAAAAGCAAGAAAAGGGGTTTCCAGAGGAGTTGCAATAGTTCTTCACTCCTTTTTCCCCCAGCCAAAATATTGTAGAGATTTGGGTTTTAAAAAATTGGGAGCATGGGGCTTTGGGAGCGGGGACAGTTTGGTTCCAGTTGTTAGACACTGATTCCTATTCCTGTTCTGGCAGAAAAACAAATCAAGATTTCCCTTTTAAAAAGCATGCAGAAAGCAATTCAGTGCTTTCTGTAATCCTAAGAAATTGTTGTTGTGTGCCTTCAAGTTTTTTTCTGACTAATGCTAACGCTAATGTGAACCTACCACATGGTTTTCTTGGCAAGATTTATTCAGAGGAGATTTGCCTTTGCCTTCTTCAGAGGCTGAGAGAGTGCGAGTTGCTCAAGGTCACCCAGTGGGTTTCTACCACTGAGTAGGGATTTGAACTGTGGTCTCCAATGCTCAAACCACTACACTGCACTGGTTCTCATAATCTTTACAAATACACAGCTGACATTAATGGCTATGGTAATACCCTTTGACGAAGGTAGCTTTAAAATCCAAATGTAGGTGAAATGTGATGTGTGGTGGCTATTGGCTGCTGTGCATTGGACCTTGTGAACTTTTCTGAGTTGCTGTTAAAAATTAATTAAGTTCTGGAGTGTTTGTGTGAAGTGCATGACTATAGTAGAATTGCTCAGGGAGCTAAATCTTGGCAGTCACCTTAGCCTCAGAAACAGAATGAGGCTGCCACTGGAATTGCTTTCTTAAGTGTTTGCCATAAAACAAATGGAGTCTAAACTGCCACTTACTATGAATGACAAAAACAATTAAACGTTTCAGATAATCATGCATCAGTCAATATTGCTTCTCTATTAGTAGGATACCTTGATTTAATTGTAAAGCTGGACCAGATCCTAAAATTGGATGATGTGAATTTGAGAGTTGGATGACATGAGCCGGCTACCGAAATGAAAATTTTTACATTGCATTCTCCAATTAGGCTTGTGCTGGAACATAATTCAGTGGGAATGTGTCTGCTTTTGCCTGCAAAAGATCCTCACATTCTGTCTTGAGCATCTTCCATATTAGCGAACAGGTAGAAAAGATTCCTGCAAGAAACTCCCTGGAGAGCTGCTGTCAGAGTAGATGGTTCTAACTTAGATATACCAGTGTTCTGACCTGATACAGAACAGCTACTCCTGTTTTCCTGTTTTTTTCTATCATGGTGCCTACGTATAAAATCCTGGGATTTATAGTTTTGGGAGGTACTTAGAATTTTCTGTTAGAGGACTCCAGTGCTGTAGTTCATGGGACTAAATTAAAATGATTTAGCATCATCTTAATCAGGCAATCTGATGTGGGTGACTGGCATTTTTTTCTAAAGTCAGTGTAGTATAGTGGTTTGAGCATTGGACTACGACCCAGGAGACCAGGTTTCAATTACCCATTCCGCCATGGAAACCCCCAGGTGGCCTTGGGTGGGTCACACACTCTCAGCCCCAGAAAACCCTTGTGATAGGTACACCTTAGGATCGCCATAAGTCAGAAATGACATAAATGCACATAGCAACAACAACAGGGACTGGCACTATATTTGTACACCTTGGCTGCAGTTCTTTCTCTTTTCGCAGAAGCTCAACACAACGTCTCACAGATCAGCACTCGTCTTAGAGCACCATTTTCAGTACCATTGCTGTAGCAGATAATTTTCAGTAACTCCACAGACTATAAATCCCAGTATTCTGTATTATGGAACCACAACAGTCAAAATGGTATCAAGCTGCTATAACTGTATAGTGTATTCTATGTACCCCTTACTGTAATATTATCCAGTATGTGCTTCTCACTCCCTTTCCATGTCATAGGCTGATACAGAATAGGGGGATAAAAACATACAGTCTGATAACATAAGAGCATAACTATAAGGGAAAGTAGGGATAGCATTGTCTTTTGACTTGCCAATTTTGCCATGGGAAACGGTTGAGTTTTAAGCGCAAGGTGCTGGATTTGAGCTTGCATTCAGTTTTATGTAGTCTCTGCCTTAGTTTCCCTATCTGATATAGTGACAACAAAGAGCAACCTCCTACATTTGTGAGGATAAGGAAGGGGTTTGTCTTACATAAAGTAATGTAAAGATTGCTCTTCTCAAATGGTTGTAGTGTGGTTTGGTTTTTATTGTATGCCTTCAAGTCATTCCCGACTTGTGACAACCCTAAGGCAAAGCTATCACAGGGCTTTCTGGGCAAGATTTGTTCAAAAGGGCTTTGCCCTTGACTTCTTCTGAGAGAATGTGCCCACCCAAGGTCACTCCATGGCCAAGGAGAGATTCAAACCCTGGTCTCCAGAGTCACAGTCTAAACCTCAAACCACTCTGTAGTACAATGCTGGATTGCTTACAGTGTGGTATAACTGTATCCTTAAAAAAAAAAGACTTCTGTTGTTTTCCTTAGTCTTTGAACTTTTATTCAGAAAAGCCTAAATACAATTTAGTCTCTACTAGAGTAGACCCATTAAAATCAGTGGGATTTTCATAATATTAAAATAGCAACAACAGGTTTACACTGGTTGGGACTGGCTGTTAGGTTTGATATACATAATTTTGGGTTGCAGAGGGAACAAAGGACATCTATATAATAGTTTTCCTGAGGTTATTCTGGTTGCCAGATTTGGAGCTGTTCTAGACGCATTTATTAGGAAACAAGCCTAGGGAAGGATAAGGAAAAGCAGAGTGTTGTGGCTTCCAGATCTGGAAAATTCTATCATAGATGTATGGCTGCCAGCTTTAGCAGCAGTGGCTTATTTAATCTCATGTTTAATTTTGGCTCCAAGATTTGTTAACTTCCCTATGTAGGGAATGTTTTCATGTTTTTCTCATCATAATAGTAATAATAGGGACCAAGATCCTGTAGGGCCACATTGATCACTTGCATAATGGTCCATTATGTTATTTTCTCTACATTTGTGGTGGAAGACAGTGGCGGAGATTGCTGGCTATGAACTGACTACTTCTTAAATACCTGGCTTCCAGGAGGCCCATTCTAGAAAGAATGACTTCCCTGTCCCATAGAACCGGCAGTTGCTCAAGCCGCTCTTCCTGTTGGTTTTTGGCTCCGTTAACTCTCCTGCAATAAGGGATTTAAGAGTCTTCTACCTTGCCACCTTTTTCTTCCTTGCCTTGCCATCAGTGCCACTATTTTTTCTTGCTGTCACTGCTGCCTCTATCATTGGGGTAACTATACCAACAGAGGTGTAGGATAACCATGGATATAACATCTTAGGCATAATATTTTTTTTATTTATTTATTTATTTGTATCCCGCTCTCCATATGGATCGAGGCGGTGAACAACTTACAAATAGCATGTGTTTCTATACATGCCCCCAACAAGCTGGGTACTCATTTTACCGACCTGCGGAAGGATGGAAGGCTGAGTCAACCTTGGAGCCCGGCAGGATCGAACTCACAACCTTGTGGCTTGCAGTACTGGCATTAATAATTAATAATAGTGTATAGGGATAAATTGATGCATAGTCCCTTTAGCCCTTTTATAGTAGGGTAACAAAAAATAGAGGTGACCGCATGAACTTACGGCAGAAGTATACTCACTGATGTCACTGCATTCTTGGCCTAATCACAGGTCAGATTTTCCACCTGCCATTGTCTGCCTTTGTTTTTCATCTCCATTCTCCAGGGGTACAACTGAAAGCAACATTCCTTCCCCTTCCTCTCATGGTAAAAGGAGGAAAATTAAATCAAAAGGGAATTATGGTTCTTTCTGATCAGTGCTGGAGGTCATGAGCCAAATAAGGCTGGATGGATATGGTGCTTTAAAGATTTCACAAAGTTTGCTGTTGGAAGGAGTGCTTTGACTGCATTTGCACAATCAGTTTTCATCACCAACTTTGTGCATTTCTCACCTTTGCCTCAGATACCTCAGAAATTCAATCTGAGGACTGAAATGAGTTCTGATTTGTAATTTGGTTAAGAAATAGCCAATCATGCTTCTTAAACCTGTAGCTGCAGCATGCTTTCCAGAAGGAATTAAAAAAGGAAGAGTGGCTTAATCATCGTAAAATAATGATGATAATGATGTGTTGTATCTAATGACTGGCATCATGATATGGAGGGAACTGACTCCCAGAGACCTGTGAGAGAAGATTTTCAAAACTGGACTTTGTTTCATTTGGGAGCATGAGTGGTATATGTAGGAAGAAAAGTTATTGCCCCTTTTAATGTGTGGTAATAATTATTATGACACTTGCAAAGCTTGTCTGAACAAGAGGTTATAGCTTTGAGCTTGCACTTCACCATTTGAAAGTGATCATACTTATTATTTATTTTATTGATTAAAATATTTATGCCTCACCCTCTATTTAAAGAGAATTTGGGGTAGCATAACAATAAATTCAAAAGGCTAAAACATATTTAACAACTTAACAAGTTAAAAGAAGACAGATTAAAATTGGTTAAAATGATTAAAAGCTATTTAAAACCATACATGTATATTAAACCAGTTAGCATCTAAAGGCCTTAGTAAACAACCATATTTTTACTTGGCACTGGAATGACAGCATTGTTGGAGCCAGTTGGGCCTCTAAGGGGAGGGTATTCCATAACCAGGGTGCCACAGTAGAGAAGGCCCTAAGAGGCTACTACTGCATCTACATCGATATACAAATACCAACTGCATTTGAGACAATTTAATAATCTCTATTGGACATACCAGGTTCTGAAGCTGATGAAAAAGAAAATGATTAATGTTCCTTGCTTCAGAGAATAGTGGTAGTTTTTGTGTTAAATAGTTAGCCTATCTTACGTGTGAGATAACTTACATCCCATTTCTTATCACCAGAAAGGTGCCTCACTGATTACTCCACTTAAAACCCGATGTTTGGCAGCTCAATTGGATACCAGAAATAGTGATAAAGTCATAATTGCTGGAGAAAAAATAGGAGTGTCACATTCTCATGAAGAGGAGTGGGAAGAGCAGTGCAGGTTCGCTACTGTATTATAAAAGGAGAGTGGATGTGTTGTTTTTATATATATAATAGGGAAAGTGGGGGTAGGCACAGGGGAAAATCTGCCCTTGAAGGAACCCAAACTCCACTTGCAGTCACCACAGCTGTTGCCCTTTGAATGTTACAGAAGCCATGAGGAGTGTGTGTGTAATGTACAGTCTTCCCTCCACATTTGCACATTTGACCATCATGAATTTGATTATTCGTTAGTGTGCGTGCCTCCCCCACTTCTCCTCCTCCCATTCCCATGCCTTTTGCCCCTGCATGAAGAACTTGTGCTGAGGCAAAATGGAAGGGAATGAGGGGGAAAGTTTGCACGAGCCTTCTTGTCCCCTGCCAGAGCTCCCTCCTTTCCCATTCCCATGCAAAACGGAAGGGAGTATCCAAGGGTGAGGAAAGACTCCTGCAAGTTTTCTGCACTGGTGCAAAGTGCATAGGAATGGCAGGGAGAGTTCCGGCTGGGGAAAGGAAGACTTATGTGAACCTTCTCCCACCACCCATTCTGTTTTGTTTTGCATGGGAATGGGATGGGGGGAGCTCCAGAAGGGAGTGGGAGTGGGGGAATTACATGTGGGTTTTCCACTTTTGCAAGAGTTCTGCCCTCACAAACCCTCCTGAAAGTGGAGGGGCCACTGTAAAGTTGAGAGGTCTGAGACATTACTGCTGAATTTTTAAGCCCAGTCAGGTCAGCATTATATGGAGTGGCACAGTTCATCCTCACAAGTGATGGTAGGACCTGTAAAATTTAAAAGTGATGTCATAAGATGAAGACATGTAAAGTGGCTTGGATGTCAGTGCCTTGATATTTAAAGGATGCTGCCACACGTGCAACTGAACCTTGTCCCAGAGGTGTTACATCTCAAAAGAACTGATGGTCAGACTTGGGCAGACTCCTTAACAGCAGGGAGCTCTGTTTTTTGCATAGCAAGAGATTTCAAAGCTGTAGAGTGTGTGCTTTGCATGCCGAAGGCCCTGTGTTCAGTCCCTAGCGTCTCTAGACAAGGCTGGGGAAAAGCTGCTTTCTGAAACCCTGGGGAATTGTTGTCAGGTCATTGCAAACAATACTGAGCTAGATCAACCAGTAAAAGGCAACTTCTGTCTCTGTAAACATTAACTGCTATCATTTTATGTTATGGAGGACAGTCAAGGGTAGAGTCTTGTTTTGGATATAAAAGAACCCAGTTAAGTAGCTAGGTTTTAGATGATGGGAAAGAACTTTGCCAGAGATACTAAAGAGCTGTTAGCTGGCAGCTTAGACGATATTAGCCTATACAGTCAAATACTGTTGAGCTGATATAAGGCAGTCTCTTATGTTCTGTTCTGGGGTGTGCAGTGGCCTCCTAGCTCCAGGGGTTTCTGGATGAGATGAATTATCCAGATCCATTTCAGTCAGGCTTTAGGCCTGGTTGTGGGATGGAGACAGCTTTGGTCACCTTGATGGATGACCTACATAGGGAACTGGATAGGGGTGTGTGTGTTCCTATTGATTCTGCTGGACCTCTCAGCAGCTTTCAATATTATTAGCCATAGTCGTCTTCTGGGCTTTCTCTCTCGGATGGCACTAGGGGACACTGTTAGGTGATGGTTCTGATCTTGGAGGGGCAAACTCAGAAGGTGATGCTGGGATACTCCTGGCCGTTGGCCTATGGCAAACCTGGGCATTGTACGCCCCCGGGCCACATACGGCCCTTTGATTGGCTCTGACCGGCCCGTGTAAGGCTAATTGGAAATTACAAAATAAACATACTTTCTAACGGGGCAGGAGGAGGGAGGCGCGAGGGAGGGGAAAATGGGAGGAAACAGAAACGAAGGAGGGATGGATGTGCACAGGAGGGAGGGCCAGGAAAGAAAGGGGGAATGGAAGAGGGAGGAAAGAAGGAGGGACAGAGGGAGGGATAAACAGGGGGGTGGAGGGCGAGGGACCCAGGAGGAATGGAGGGGGAGCCCTGGTGGGATGGCACGGGAAGCCCGGGTGGGAGCCTGCCGGCCGGCCAAGAAAAGGGTCTGGCTGGGCCGGGAGAGGCCGAAGGGAGGAGGGGGCTACGTACCGCTCATCCCGCATTAACGCCCGCTGAGGCGCGACTCGAAGGAGGGGAGGGACTGAGGGTGGGGTGCTGGGGGTAGCGGCGGGGAGAAGGCCGGTCGCTGCCAGAGCTGGGAGGAGCAGGTCGGCCTATTTTTCCATGAATGGCCGCCGCTGAGGCTGTGGCGTAGCTCGCCATCTCTCCACCCGCTGCCGCCGCCTGCCTCAGCCCCGGCGCCTGATTGACAACTTGGAGCCGGACGAAGGGAAGGGAGGGAGACGGAGAGGGAGAGGATGGGAGATGAAGGAGGCGGCGGCGGGCGGAGCCCTGCGAGGCCTAGGCTGACACCCACTGAGGAGGGAACCAGAGCAAGGAGGGGCAGCAGCAAAGGCAGCGGGCAGGAGGGAGGAGGAGGAGGGGCGAGGGCGGTATGAGCCAGGCCCTCGCCTTGAAAGTAGGCCGGCGAGCTGCGAGCTAGGCGCCGCCGAGAGGCCACGAGAGCGTGGGGAGGCAATGGCCAACTGCCGTGGCGGGGGTGTTGTTGCTTTTTCCCTCCCAGTGGTTTTTTTAAAGTCTATGCTCTCTCTTGACAGACAGAGGAAAACAGAGGCGGGATCAAGGGCGGGGCTCAGCCTCTGTCGCCCGCCCCCCCTCCTTGCTAAACCGCGAGCGAGCGTTAAAGATGTGAACCGTTGATTGACAAGCCTCAAAGGACCAGACAACAAATGAAATGGGAAAGTCAGAGAGGCGCGAACCAGCTTGCGCGCCTTTCTAACTGACAGGCCGGGAAGGATGCGATGCCTGTGTCGCTCTCATAGAGACCATAGTGGCGCCCAAGTAGAACAGTCCACAGTCAGGTTTACCCTTTTTAAAAGGCAGTTTGGGCCCAGCTTGCTACCTTTGTGGGTGTTGGGTGGAGAAACAGCTGCCACTTACTCAAGGTTCCTATCTCCAAATTAAGTTTTTTTCAAAAACTCATGTTCTCGAAGGGCTTTAGCAGAATGCACTGCATGTCGGGGTTTGTAGTACAGATGAAAGCCCACGCATGTGCAATGCGCGAAAAAGCTACTTTTGTGATTGTGAAGTCTGCGCAATAAAATGATCGCTAAAAAAATGGGTTTCTACTCATTCCCTCCAATAATCTGGGACCCTCCAGATGAATTGCAGTACACTTCCATCATCTTGAACTGGTCTGTACTCGAACACCAGGTTGGGAAAAGCTGACATACGCTGACTAGGTTGCTGAGGGTCCTCTTGCCGGATTGCCTTGTGTAATGTGTCTTCATCAAAGAGTCTTTAACAGAAAAGAAGGCTAATGGTTGCTTTGGCAGCTCTGAGGCCCATGGAAGCTCGAGTCAAGAGGCGGTTCTAGTGAAGTGAGGAAAAGACTGTAGCTATCCAGGTGCTGAAAGCCAACTGTTATTGTGCATCATAATTGACAGGGCTGGCTGGGTCAAATGACAGGTGAAGTCCAATAACGTGTGGGTGGGCAAAAGCTTTCTGGTTAAAAGAGCAAATGAGAGCAGTATTTGTCATGGGGAAGGGGAGCAAGGATCACATATACTCGTACCGGCTTGTCAAAACAATGCTATTTACTGCTTTTTATAAAGAAATACAATTAATATTATGCAGAATTGAGTTCAGCCTTTTGGCCCGGCCCTCCACAATATTTTTAGTTTCTCATGTGGCCCCATGGAAAAAATAATTGCCCACCCCTGGCCTATAGGGTCCCTCAGGTTTCTGCTTTGTTCCCCACGCAATTACACATGAAACCACTGGGACAGGTCATCCAGACTTTTGGGGTTCAGTGTCACTAATATGCTGATGGCACTCCACTCCACCTCTCCTTTACATCTGATTCCAACGAAACTGAACTGATGTCTGTTTTCAATAATGGAATGGATGAGGGCAAATAAATTGAAGTTTAATCCAGACAAGACAAAGGTGTTCTTGGCCAAAAGGCAGATCAAGGAATAGGAATTCTGCCTTGCTAGATGGGATTACACTCCCCCTGAACTCTCAGGTTCGCAACTTGAGTGTTCTTCTGGACTCAGTTCTGAGCCTGGATTCCCAGGTTTCAGCAGTGGCCAGGAGTGCATTTGCACAGCTAAAACATTTGTATCAGCTGTGTTGGTTCCTTGAGACATCAGATCTGGCTATAATGACACATGCCTTGATTACATCTCTGTTTGACTGCTGTAACACACCCTATATGGGGCTGCCTTTGCAAACTGTTCAGAAACTTAAGCAGGTTCAAAAGCACTGCAGCCAGAATGCTGAGCAGTTATAGAGAGCATATAACCCCCTTGTTAAAACGGCTTCAGTGGCTACCAGCTCATTTGCAAGCACATATCAAAGTGACCTGTGACATGACCTGTAAAGCCCTATAAAGCTGAGATCCAGACTGTCTGAAAGACTTTTATCTCTACATGCAAACCTGCCATAGTTTTAAGATCTGCAAGGGAAGGCTTTTTCTCAGTCCCAGTCACAGGCTTGCTTGGTGAAAGTCTTTTCAGTAGCTTCTCCCACCTTCTGGAACTCCCTTCCATAGCAGGCAAAGACTTTTTGGTCAAGCAGGGAAGCTTTTATTGGTATGTTTTATCTATCTTTTTCAACATTTGTATGTATTTTAAATGATTGTATACTCTTTTATGCTGTGATTTTTATTGTTTTTTAAATATTATTGGCCCTTTCCACACGGGGGTTAAAAAACGGTGTAGAGCGACCTCTGACAGAGGTCGTCTACACTGTAAAGTGGATTGGGGCGGACTACTTTTGTGTAGTTCCACACCCCAATCCGCGCTAGGGTGACTGGAAGTGGCAGCGCCGCGTGCTTTTTGAAAACCACTTCGCAGCGCCCGGTGTGGATTTGCAGGCCGCGCAAGGGCATGCCTGCAGATCTGCCGGGGGTGGGATTTCTGGCTGGCGAGGTTCTCTGGTTGGTGGAGAGCCTCTGCCAGTCATAAGCCGCCATTTTGGGCGCTGCAGGACGCCAACAAGTGTGGAGCAGCAAAAACGCGCTGCTCCACTGGCGACGGACTTACCCGGTTTAAGGTAAGCTCCATTTCAGCGTGTTCCCGGCCGTTTCTTCACCCGTGTGTGGAAAGGGCCATTGTTCCGCTTTTAAAAAACTAAAAAAAAACTGTGGAAGCTGCCTTGGGTCTCACTCTGGAAGAAAGATGGAGTATAAATAAAATAGAATACATTTGAAAAATAGACACATACCAAGCCAGCAGCATGTTATTTATAATCTCATTTCCTTTTTGTCTCCTTTCAGTATGCCACCACAGGCTGTTCTTTGACTCTCCATCATACAGAGAAGCCAGAACATGAAGACATTTGTGAATTCCGCCCTTACTCGTGTCCGTGTCCTGGCGCATCATGCAAATGGCAGGGCTCGTTGGAAGCTGTCATGTCACACCTCATGCATGCCCACAAGAGCATTACCACCCTCCAAGGAGAAGACATTGTCTTCCTTGCCACAGATATTAACTTGCCGGGGGCTGTCGACTGGGTGATGATGCAGTCTTGCTTTGGCCATCACTTCATGCTGGTGTTAGAGAAACAGGAGAAATACGAGGGCCATCAGCAGTTCTTTGCCATTGTCTTGCTCATTGGCACCCGCAAACAGGCAGAGAACTTTGCATACAGACTCGAACTGAACGGCAACCGGAGGAGGCTGACTTGGGAGGCTACCCCGCGCTCCATCCACGACGGTGTGGCGGCAGCCATCTTGAACAGTGACTGTCTTGTTTTTGACACTGCCATAGCACACCTTTTTGCAGACAATGGGAACCTCGGAATCAATGTGACTATTTCTACATGTTGTCCGTGATCTTTCTGTGTATCTTTGTGCGACCACACAGTTGTCTGGACATAGTGCTTTTTGTTTGTTTGTTTGTTTTACTGTTTTTTTTTTTATAATGGAATTCAGATACAGTCTTTATATGGCTGTTCCCGCTAATGCGATTAACAATCATGAGAGGAGACCAAAGTCACCCCATAGGTGTGCCCTTGTGGCCCCACCATCTGTATCTTTGGGTGGCAGTCTGTTGGGAGGGGTTGCTGTCCTATATGCACCCCCCCTAAAGACACAGTACCCCATGTGATGGTTAATTGCATAAGGGGGAGCATCTAAATAGGAATTATGTCTTCATAAGTGGTTCTTACTTAGCCTGCCATTTTGTAATTTCCTATTCCCTTACCTGGTGTTTCAAAAAAATGTTAATAGGACATTAAATTAATGTAAGATAATTTTGTCCTATTAATTTGAAAGAAAGTGAATAGTTACATTTTCCAGCAATATCATTGGATGTTTTTTGGAAGGGCAATGTTTCCTTGGATCTACAAAACTGGCAGAGAAGGGGTGTGGTAAATGTGCAAGATGGCTCTCCTTTGCTAAAAGGGGCATTTACATGTGAACAATGAAGCAGTTGAGTCTTGGGATTCAAATGGACTCAGTTCCTTCAGACCGCAAGTAAGACAGACCATCTTTCTGCTGCCACCCCCCCCCCCAATAATTCATGGTAAGCAGAGACATGGTACATCAGACAAAGCAGTTCTAGCTCAGCATCTCTCCCACTGTGGTTATTTTCCCACTTGTGGGGTATTTATTTATTTTTATGCAAGGGAGCTTTAAAAAAAATGACATTTTACCTCTATCCTTTAGCAGTATGTGCCATTTCTATCACGTGAGAACTCTGCTGGCTCATTCTACCACATTTGTCAGTAAGGCCACATTAAACCACGTCTGAGGTGCAGATAGTTCTTGATAAGCTCCTTAACTGGCCTAGTAGCAAAGCCATAGCTTGGAAGGGTTACGTTTTTGGACTGCAGCTCCCAAAGTCCCCACCCACCATACTGTTTAGGGGTATTCTGGAAACTGTGATCCAAAAAAGTAATGTTTCCACAGTGTGGACAAAAACAAAAGGAAAGAAGAGGAAAATACTCATGATGGAATTGTGGTATGATTTGTGTTACTATGTAAGACTTTGAAGACGGACCACCACACATGAGACTTCAGAGAATTAATAATTACTCAGTTTCACAGCTTGGTATTTAGGGTGAGAAGGTACTTTTGTGAATTGGTTGCTTCTGTACTTCTGCTAATAAGCTGTCCCTTTCTTTTTCTTTTATCTTATATGTTTGTTCTGTTACAGCAAAAGAGTGGCATACACCTACAAAATGTGTGACCCCCTTTGCCATCCATCCCTTTCAGCAAAAGCTGAAGAGGCTCAACAGTTTGTGAGACAGCTGCTTAGTTATGGGGTGGCAAAAACCAAGATGCCTTTTGAGCAGCTAAAAGCAGGCCCCATCTATAAATATATCCTGGTTGTTTACATATGGCTTCCTCTTTGGGAAGACATACTGACCATACTTGACGTGAAACTTGTGAAGACTGACTTTGAATAACACACAGAGAAGAGATACGGTGGTTGTCTTGTCTTCTGCTATTTAAGTTGGGGTTTGTTGATGTTTGTTGCCATATTTACTTTAGTTTTTTAAAATAAATATTTTGCAAAAATAACTTGTGTTGCCCCTCCAATTCATTTGAAAAAAAAACACTGAAGTGTCAGACACATGTGGGTACCATCATACATAGACATACACACACTCCAAATATAGCTTAGTGGTGAAGCAGATTCTTACTGTTTTAAGTTTGTATTGAGTTTGATCGCAAATGCATTTGGGGTAGAGTTGGGAGAAATCTTTAACTCAGCCTTGGACCTTTGACACAGAAAATTTTGTCTAGATAGGCCAGTATTCTGACTATGTAAGGTAGTTTCATATATCCAGTTTCACTCTCACTTGTCACCTATACCAATGCTTTTCATGGTTATTTATTCATTTATTTGGTGTTTATGGTTATTTATTCATTTATTCAATTATATTATGCCTTTCTTCCAGTGAGGACAAAATACTCTCTGTGGGTTCTCTCCTTCTTCAGTTTATCCTCATAACAAACCTGTGAAGTTGGTGAGGCTGAAAGAGTGACTGGCCCAAAGTCACTTTGAGTTTCAAGGGTCTGTACTAGCTTGAACCTGGATGTCCCACGTCTCACTCCAGCTCTCTGACCACTACACCATGTTGGCTCTCGTATAAAGACTGGAGAGAGGTACAAGATTTCATGGCAAACTTCATCTTTATCCTCATAATTTTAAAGCTGCTCTGCAGAGCACCTGATCCAAGGGCAATGTATCATTGTTGAGCATCCCACTGAGGCTGACAATTCTCTTTCCATAGAATCATAGAAATGTAAAGTTGGAAGAGACCACAGGGGCCATCCAGTCCAACCCTCTGCCATGCAGGAACACCCTCAAAGCACTCCCGACAGATGGCCATCCAGCCTCTGCTTAAAAACCTCCAAGGAAGGAGACTCCACTGCACTCCGAGGCAGCATATTCCACTGCTGGACAGTCCTGACCGTCAGGAAATTCTTCCTGATGTTCAGGTGAAATCTCCTTTCCTGCAGCTTGAATCCATTGCTCCTTGTCCTGGTCTCTGGAGCAGCAGAAAACAAGTCCTCCCCTCTTCTACATGGCATCCATTCAAATATTTAAACATGGCTATCATGTCCCCTCTTAACCTTCTCTTCTGCAGACTAAACATACCCAGCTCTCTAAGTCTATCCTCACAGGGCATGGCTTCCAGGCCCCTCACCATTTTGGTCACCCTCCTCTGGATTTGCTCTAGCTTGACCATGTCCTTCTTGAATTTGGGTGCCCAGAACTGGACACAGTATTCAAGATGAGGTCTAACCAAAGCAGAGTAGAGTGGTACCTGTACCTCCCTCGAGCTAGACACCATACTCCTATTGATGCAACCGAGAATTGCATTGGCTTTCTTGGCTGCTGCATCACACTGCTGACTCATGTTCAGCTTGTGGTCTATTAAGACTCCTAGATCCCTTTCACATGTACTGCTATCCAGCCACATGTCCCCCATCCTATATTTCTGTATTCCATTTTCTCTACCTAAGCGTAGGACTTTACACTTCTCTCTGTTGAATTTCATTTTGTTAGCCTTGGCCCAGCTCTCCAGTTTGTCCAGGCCATTTTGAATTTTGATCCAGTCCTCTGGCGTATTAGCAACCCCTCTCAATTTGGTGTCATCTGCAAATTTGATGAGCATGCCCTCTATTCCTTCATCCAAGTCGTTGATGAAGATATTGAACAGCACTGGGCCCAGGACAGAACCCTGTGGCACCCCACTAGTCACTTCTCTCCAGGATGAAAAGCAGCCATTGGTGAGCACCCTTTGGGAACGGTCAGTCAACCAGTTACAGATCCACCTGACAATAGTCCTGTCCAGCCCACATTTTACTAGTTTCTTTGCAAGAATGTCATGGGGAACTTTTGTCTTCTCTTCTCACAACTCTAAATGAGTTTCCTCAAATAACCACAGAGAGCTGCTATAGCAGAGTGGCCAAAAGATTGAACTGTAAGTTAAGGCAATGTTTGGCTGGAAACTTGTGTACGCAGTGAATTCAAGAGGTTACTGTAGCCCATCCATTTTTTCTCAGCCAGTCAGAATTGTACAAAATAATGCATGCAGGCAGGTATACACCATTGTAATAAGAACCTTGTTTTCTGATGATGATAGACCTCACACTATTGGCACATGGATGTAAGAGTTCTTTATCTGTTGTACTGCAGGAACAACTTTCTAAAACCAGAAAATCTAGGTTCTGAAGAAAAGCTGGCCCTGCCTTGGCCAGAGTGAGATAGATGCTCCAGGGAGAAATGGTAGCAAGGTGCTGGAGGAAAAAGCTGTATGAAGTGCAGCCTGCCTTGGGCCTCACTAGCTAACCTGCTGCCTTCAGGTAATGCAGTTCCATTGCTTATGCTAAAGAAAGAAAGTTTCAACTGTTAGCCTAGTTGACATTTGCCCATAGGGTGAGGGGAGGTGCTATCTTGTTCTTCATATAAGGCTGCAGGGCTTGTTCTAAAGAACTTCATTTCTTCTTCGTGGTCTCTGTGCCTTCATACACTAGGAGCTTTAGCGCCTGCGCGGTAGCGTTCGGAAACTTCTAGAGCTTGTTCGCTTGGCGGGAACCCCTCCCCCACGCCGGTACTGCGCATGCTCCTCCCGCCGAGCAACGGTCTCTCCTCAGTTCTTTCTCGTCCGCCGCCGCGTACGGAAGGTTCTTCAGTTTGTTCCTCTCACTTTGTGCTTGGCTTGCTGTTTTCACGGTTTTACGGACTTTTGGACTGTCTTTGACCTCTCTTACGGACTCCCCCTTCGGTTTTCGTCTTTTTGGATTTCGCAGTTTGGCGTTCTTCGTCTTATGTCCGCGCTCTTCAAGAAGTGCGTGTCCTGCGGGCGCAAGGTTGCCCTCAACGACAGCCATAAGGAGTGTCTCTTCTGTTTGGGCGAGTCCCACAACATCCGGACTTGCCCAATTTGCCGGGATTTTACTCCCCAAACTCTCCGCAACCGCTCCGCGAGACTCAAATCGTATTGTTGGGAACAGTCTCTGCGGGCGATAGACGAGACCTCCACTTCCAAGATGGCCGACAAGAGGACGACCACGCCATCGACGGTATCGGCGGCTGCTGTTCCGTCCACCTCGTCGGTATCGGGCTCGGTACCGGCAAAAACGCCGATCTCGGCGCTACCGAGGATCCCGAAGCTGTCGGCGGCTGCCAAGTCAGCAAAAGGATCCTCGACGGCGAGGAAGGCTGAGGCTCCCCTAACGGAGACGCCTGCTAAAAAGCGCCCTGCTCCGGACGGAGGCAAGGGCAAGGAGAAGGAGAAGAAGAAGAAGAAGAAGGAAAAGAAGCGCTCCCCGGCTGGGGACGTTCAACCTCCTACTCCTCCTCCTACTCTGCAGCCTTCCAAAGGGCGAGGCGAGTCCGTCGATCTCTCGGAGGATGAGATCGAGGACGTTCCCCAACAGCGCCCGGACTCGCCTGTGGCAGACCCTCCAACCCTGGTGGAGGAGCGCCACCGCCCCCTTAGCCGTCGCAGGTCGGCCGACCTGCAGCAGAGAGAGCCCTCTGCTTCTCCGGAGCGGCGTTCGACCTCCTTCAGGTCCCGGTCCCGCTCTTCCGAGCGTCCGGTGGCCTCGCCGCCTCCGAGGGAGACAAGAGAGGAACAACCTCGCTCGTCTGCCTCCAGATACACCTCGGCGTCCTACGTGGCCAGGTACGCGAGGGAATCTGAGTGGAGAGAGCGCCCGGCCTCCTATCGGTCACATTCGCCATCGTACCGGGATCGGTACCATCGTGGCCCGAGTCGCTGGGAGACCTTCCGGAGGTCCCGGTCACCTCGTCGACAGGGCGAATCGCGCTCGCCTAGAGGGGACGAGGCTCGGTACCGTCGACGCCGAAGCCGGTCTCCGTCAGACCGCCGCTCCTTCAGCCGCTCTCCCTCTCCTCGATATCATAGGGCGAGGGAGCCTTCACCACGGTATCGGGCGATATCACCACCTCCTAGGGTCACGGCGACGGCGACGCGCCCTACGGAGTCGGTGGTGACTGAGGGGGCTACGACGACGTCAGCCTGCCAGACTACCCCGGTCACCACCAAGAGGGTGAAGTCAGTAGTCAGCCATCCCAAGCGGGACGCTGCTGCTACCACGGCCCCGGCTACGGAGAAGCCTAGGAAGGCAACACCTGCGGCAACTGTGAAGGAGCCGGAAAGCGAGCGGCGAGAGGACTCACCGAGCTCGGAGTCGTACGACTCGAGCGCGGAGTCAGAGGTGTCTGAGGCGGCCTCACAGGAGTCTCCTCCGCTGGGATTCGGGGACCCGATCCCAGATTCTGCTCCAGAGGACGTCCACCAGTTCTCTGCGATGCTGCTCCGCATGGCCACTACCCTCGGCCTTAAGATCGCCGATGCGGAGCCGGAGGACGACGATCCAGCCTTCTCCGTCTTCGAGGAGAAGCGACCTTCCACGGCCCCGCTGCCTCTCCTGCCCCGGGTATCCAGACTGGTGAAGGCCGCCTGGGATAGACCGGCCTCGGCTCAGCCGATACCGCAGCGGTTAGAACACCTCTACAGGGTGCAGAAGGATAACGCCGGTTATCTCTTTAATCACCCTGTACCAAACTCTGTGGTCGTCGAGTCGGCACAGACAAAGGGCTCCGGCAGGCAACACACCACCCCGCCGGACAAGGAGGGCAGGAAGTTGGACGCCTACGCAAGGAGGTTCTATTCAGCTGCCTCCTTGCAGATCAGGCTGTCCAACACTCAGGCTTGCCTCGCGGCATACCTGAAAAAAGTGCTCGATCGCCTGCAACCGGCGATGGAGGCGGTACCGGAGGACATCCGCCAAGCCTCCTCCGTGATCTTCAATGAGGCTATCTCCATCGCTCGGCACCAGATGGCCTCCTCCCGGCACGCAGTGGAGATCGCCTCCCGGGTCATGGCGGGATCCGTCGGCCTCCGCCGCCATGCTTGGCTGCGGCCGGCCGACATCCAGGAGGACACCAGAAGGAGGATTGAAGATCTCCCCTTCGACGGTGAAGGCCTATTCAATTCGTCCACAGACGAAGCTTTGGACAATCTTGTCAAGGCGAGACTGACCGCAAAAAAGATCGGGCTGCAGCCGGCCACGCAAGCCCGCAGGGCCTCCACCTACCGCCCATCCTGGCGACGATCTTCCACCTCGTCGTTCCAGCGTTCGGCCCAGTCTGGACAGTCGAGACCGTCCTCCGGCTCATCGGCCAGACGCACGATTAGGCGGCGCCCGGCTTCGTCGAAGAAGTCCTCCTCCGAGACGAAGTCTCGGTTTTGACGTGCCTGGCAGGACCCACCAATACCCACTCTTCAGCCTACCATCAGCGCTCGGAGACCGACCGACTCTCGCTCGACACCTAGCGGAGTGGCAGTATGTCACTACGGACTCTTGGGTGCTTTCCATCGTCCGTCTTGGCTACGCCATCGAGTTTCTCGATATTCCTCCTCGCGGCGTTTACTACTCCACGCCGTCGAGTCCGGCCCTCCTGGAAGAGATCCAATCCCTCCTCCAGAAAGGGGCGATCGAGCGGGTCCCGCAAGAGGCCAAGACCACCGGCTTCTTCTCCAGGTACTTCACGGTACCGAAAGCCGACGGTACCCTCCGGCCGATCCTAGACCTCAGAGGGGTGAACTACTACATCCGCCCCAAAAGGTTCAAGATGGTCACGATACCGTCGATCCTACCCTTCCTACATCGAGGGGACTGGTTCGCCTCCATCGATCTCCGAGACGCATACTTCCATATCGCCATTCGCCCGCAGCACAGACGGTACCTCCGCTTCGCAGTCGACGACACCTGCTACCAGTACAAGGTGCTGCCGTTCGGACTCTCGACTGCCCCAAGGGTCTTCACCAAGTGCATGGCCCCGGTGGTATCCTACCTGCGGACGAAGGGCGCTTCCGTCTTCCCTTACCTCGACGATTGGCTGTTGGTGGCGTCCTGCAAACAGAGACTTTACCACGACGTCCACATGACGTTGTCACTCCTGACCCGCCTTGGTCTACGAGTGAATCCGAAGAAGTCCCACCTCGAGCCGGCGAGGATCTTGGACTTCATCGGGGCAACGCTCGACTCGACCTCCGCCAGGGCGTACCTACCCGAGTCTCGAGCACAAACCTTGATCCGGGCCGCCGCTCACGCTCGTACGGCCCCGACGTTATCTGCGAGAAGCGTCCAGCAGCTCTTGGGCTACATGGCTGCGACGACCGCTGTGACATATCTCGCCAGGCTGAGAGCAAGACCTCTTCAACACTGGTTCGTCCGCATATTCGATCCCCTGCGAGACGAACAGACACTCCGACTGCAGCTGCCGGGAGACGTCCGCTCATCCCTCCGATGGTGGCAGTCGCGACGCAATCTCATGTCAGGGATGCCTTTCCAACAGCCGACACCGAAGGTGACGGTAACGACCGACGCCTCCCTGTATGGATGGGGTGCCCACTGCGGCGATCTCAGAGTCCGCGACAGATGGACCGACGACGAGACCGCTCTCCATATCAACGCGCTGGAGCTGCTCGCCGTCTGGAAAGCCCTACGGGCGTTCCGCCACGCCGTGGCGGGGCGCACGGTCCTGATTCTGACGGACAACACCACCGCCGTCTGCTACATCAACAGACAAGGTGGGACTCATTCCACGACCCTGCTCGACATCGCGCTCGACCTGTGGGAATGGTGCATTCGCCTGCACACGCATCCCGTGGCGGTTCACCTGGCCGGGCAGGAGAACACCACGGCAGACGCCCTCAGCAGGGACACCTCATCCCATCACGAATGGTCTCTCTCCGGAGAGGCGTTCAGACTGATTCGGGACCGCTGGGGCGAACCATCGATCGACCTCTTCGCGACCAGGGAAAACGCGAAGTGTCGCCGATTCTGTTCCAGAGCGGGCCACGATCGTGCCTCCATCGGGGACGCTTTCCAGCTTCCGTGGACCGGGGAACTCCTCTACGCGTTCCCGCCGTTCCCCCTGCTCGGCCGGACGATATCGAAGATCCTCGCCGACCGAGCCGACGCGATCCTGGTAGCCCCGTATTGGCCGAGGCAACATTGGTTCGCACCCCTGCTACAAGCCGCGCGAGACGACCTACTCCGGTTGCCACCGACACCGGACCTGCTCTCCCACTCCGGCGGCCGAGTCCTCCATCCGGACCTGCCACGCCTGGCCCTCCATGCCTGGAGGATATCGCACTAGACGATCCCGTGCTCGGTACCGTCCTCGTCGCGGCCAGGAAGGAATCCACCCGTCGCAACTATCAATACAAGTGGCGACGCTTCCTGACCTTCGCTAACGAGAGGAGTGAGCCGGTATCGCCCGCGGGGCTCTCGACCGTCCTGCACTTCCTCCTGCACCTCCGGCAACAGGGGCTGGCGTTTCCATCCCTGAAGGTGTATCTCTCCGCGATCGTGGCATACCAACCGCCACGATCTGCTGCCTCGGCCTTCTTCAGGAACGATACCGTTAAGCGGTTCCTGAAAGGACTTCATCATCTCTACCCGCCGGTATCGCCGCCGCTACCGCCGTGGTCCCTCTCGCTGGTGCTCTCGCAGCTGACGAAGCCGCCCTTCGAGCCGATGGCGACCTCGGATGACAGGCTCCTGACAATGAAAACTGCCTTCCTGGTAGCGGTGACCTCAGCGAGGCGAGCGGGTGAGATCACAGCTCTTCGTTCCGATGAGCCCTTCACGGTCTTCCACAGGGACAAGGTGGTCCTGAGACCTGACATCTCGTTCCTGCCTAAGGTGGTGTCCAGTTTCCACCTCAACCAGGACATCATCCTGCCTACCTTCTTCCCGAACCCGACGACACCGTTAGAGCGGTCCCTCCACTCCCTGGACGTGCGTCGGGCATTGGCCTTCTACAAGGACAGGACTGCTTCCTTCCGACAGACGCCGCATCTCTTTGTTTGCTATGGGCGACGTCGGAGGGGCCTTAAAGTGTCCACCCAGCGCTTCTCCAAATGGGTGGTGAGGACTATTGAACTGGCGTATGAGCTCGCGAGGAAGCCTCCGCCAGTCCTGCTTCGAGCCCACTCCACCAGAGCTGTGGCTACTTCTGCGGCCCTCCTGCGAGGAGTTGACCTGCATGAACTCTGCCGTGTGGCGACCTGGTCCCAACCATCGACCTTCGTGCGCCACTACAGGCTCGACTGCCGGTCGCGCAGAGATGCCCGGTTTGGACGTGAGGTGCTGGCTTCCGTGCTGTAGGACCTGACCCGCCATCCGACCGGTAAGCTACACAGTCTCCTAGTGTATGAAGGCACAGAGACCACGAGAAGAAGAACAGGTTGCTTACCTGTAACTGTGGTTCTTCGAGTGGTCATCTGTGCCATCATACACACCCGCCCTTCCTCCCCTCTTTCTCAGGTCCCTGTAGGTTCTACGGCGGACGACAGAACTGAGGAGAGACCGTTGCTCGGCGGGAGGAGCATGCGCAGTACCGGCGTGGGGGAGGGGTTCCCGCCAAGCGAACAAGCTCTAGAAGTTTCCGAACGCTACCGCGCAGGCGCTAAAGCTCCTAGTGTATGATGGCACAGATGACCACTCGAAGAACCACAGTTACAGGTAAGCAACCTGTTCTTTCTTGTATTTTCTGTTTTATTTCTACTACTAGTATCCTTTAAAATTCCTTCTGAAAGACTACTTTGCAACTTCAACATTGAAGAAAATGTGACTTTCTAAAAGCACAATGTCTCCTGCTGTTATTAACTTGTTATAAGTGATCTGGTTTTTTTCTTCTTTGTCTTCCTGCCCCTGCTAGGCCTGTTCTTTTCCATACATATTCCTAGCATCTGTAGTTTTAGTCTTTGCCATATGTCCATGTGCACCCACTATAAGGCTAGTAGAGCTCCATGATTTTCTGCAAAAACTCTTCTGAAAAGCCTTTGTGCTGAAGCCCCAAACTCTGTTCTGCTCTCATAACCAAGACACATTCAATAACTTGGTTTTCCCTTTCATATTTTTTAAAATTAGTTCTGTTGAATATATATAATTACTATGTATACAACTTACTGTTGGGGATTCCAGATCATTGATCAAGCCTGTACTGTTTAGCTTCATTAATACTGAAGCATTACTGGTTCTACACCATTTTATTAAGCTCATTGTATATCTATCTGAATGTAATTTGTAACATGCTATTTTTATCCTATAACTTGCTAAGCAGTAAAGGAGGTAGTTATTCTTCATTACAGTTGTGTGCCACATTCTCCTTTAGTGCTGTCTCAGTTTCTGATAACATAGAAACACAAATCAAGGAAATAAAAGCCTTAGTAATCCATTAAGACATAGCATCAGGTACTTGATACCTGATGTAAAAATTAGATTAACGCCTTAGAGAGATTAACTTGAAACATATTCTCCTGAGATGGCTATGCTAGTCTAATGCTCAGACACCCAGTGAAAGAACCTCTTACCCTTATATGATAAACAAAAATACTGTCGCATTAATAGTAACAATAATGAATCATGCTTTACATTTATATTGCATTTTACAATGTTCAAAGCACTTTATATACATGCATTATATGTACTTCCTGACGATCCAGGAATTTATAATGTTCCTGTAAATAACAGATTCTTCTTATTTAATATTGAACCTCGAGTCCAGGGGGAAAACAACGTGGCATTAAGTGGCTTGGAGTGCACATCCCATCATTCCTGAGCAACTGTCCACAGTGGCTAATTCTTAACATGTGTTGTAATCCACAATATCTGAGGAGGTGCACCCATTTACCTATCCCTGCTCTGATATTTGTTCTCGTGTTTCAGTTTGTAGGAGGATCTATAAACAACTCTACAACTGACTATTAGCAATCACTTCCCAATTTCTAGAGATATTCTTGTGGAAAAAGCAATGCCTGTAAAAGCTGAGTGTACTGCCTACTGAGAGATTTTGGCCAATTGTTAGCAAAGGAGAAAGCTTTGGAGCATTTTATCTGGATGTAATCCCCTCGTAAAAGCATTCAGGACATGGTCTAACAAGGTCCTTGGTCCTATCTAGTTTTTCTTAGCTGCTTGCTTTACATATCCTCCATTTCTATTCCTATGTTCATCTGCTTTGAGGGGATGTTCTACAACTTTAAACAATTCATCAACCAAGGGGATATGCTCAGGCTGTCATTATGTTGGTTTCCAAGAGCTTGGAGAAGTTAATATATTTGGATTACAACATTCTTGACTTACCCTGGTCAACATGGCAGCACTGGCCTGAGGGATTCAAGGAGCTGTAGTCCCCCTGCCAAAAAAAAAAAAAAAAAAAAACCTTTCTAAACTCTTGTTTCACAATGCCAAACCAAATTCTTTCCTAAAATGTAAGTGTGGCTTCCCATAGAGCTTTTGGCAAGCCAGAGTATTATTATCTGATCTGACAAGCAGAAAAATGTCTGTACTTACAGACTGAAGAGCCATTTCTCAGCCGTGAACTGTTCAGATGGTTCACACTATTCAAATAGCAAAGATTAAATGGCAGCATTGATACCTGGGGGATGAAAGAGCCTTTTTTAGGGCATGTGTTTTAACACATTATGAGAGTATGTGTGTGGCTGAGTATGTGTGAGAGAGATTTCCCTGGTGTAGATTTACTGGACCATGAGAATGCAAAGACTTGGATTCCTAGAGCTCTAGAGTTGGCTCAGGACCTTTTAAATTGTGACACTATGCCCCTAGAATAGCTATTGTACATTCCAAAAGTGAGCTCACTCGGATATTGAAAGCAAAATATGCCAGCACAGCAATGCCTCCCTGTCACTTCCCAGGATGGTGTTTGTTATTTCTCTGCAAGAGGGGCCAAAGAGACAAATATGGAGGTATGCATAAACATCGTCTTTTGACCTTAACCCTGTTTTAAAGTTCCACACTAGGAAATAGCTGAGCACAACCTATGGCGCAAGAGGGGAATACCATAATTTCCTCAGTAGTGCTTTCAGGCCAGAACAGGAACTGTCTGAGGAAACAGAAACATTGCCGGACCATAAACTGAGATCATGAAACTGATTTTCCCAATGAAAGCTTTAAGCTTTATAGTTGGGGAATTGCCTTTGTTTTTTGAACTCATCCTGCCTCCCCTATTCAGCTGCTTTTCTCTTTCCTCTTCAGTCCTTAATGCGTTTGCAAATCTCTTAGGCCTGCTTAACGCATGCATGTATGTAACTTGATTTGCCATCACTTTTTTTTTTATGCTTGATGGGTTGGATGTGTGAAGTGACTTCATTTGAAAACAATGTATGAGAACAGTATTCACAACACAGGGAAGTTGAACTTTTATGAGGAAAAATTAACAGTATAATCCTGTACAGGTCCACTGAGAAGTAAATCCTGGTAAACTCTGTATTATGAAATGGGCAACAGTGGTCACAAGGGTGGGGGGACCAGGGAGGCATAGAAATTGCCAGAATGAATACACACACACAAACATAGCCATGAACAAAAATGGAAGTGCATTTCTGGTTTTTCAAAATATGTACAACCTGATGTTTTAGCAGTGCAAAAATGATCTGTGCCTCATCTAAAGGGTGCATTGTGTCTCCCAGAAGTTAACAAGAGAGGAAATCCACCCGTTTGGTTCTAGAAAAAAGGGCAATCCTGCAAGCACTCAGAGCCATGGAAACAACCTTCGGGAAGTGCCCTTGGTCATCAGGCTGCACTTTGCTCACCCCTGATATACTAGAATTTACAGCGTGCATGGGATTCAGCCTAAAAAGAATGTATGCATGGGATTACAGCTTTTAAAAAGAATGTAGTGCATGGGATTACAGCCTAAAAAGAATGTACGAAAACTCCACTGCAGTCCGGTTTTGTAAAAACTATCTGCACTACCTACAAAGTCTGTCTTTTAATATACGGTATGTTTCAACTGAAATTTTATGTCATTTTGTAGAAATGGCTAATGTTGCATCATGCTGAAAATTTGCATGGTGGCCAAGATGTTGTCATTGTATACCTTTGAGTCATTTCTGGCTTATTGTGACCCTAAGGCAAACCAATCACAAAAGTTTTCTTGGTAAGATTTGCTCAGTAGGGGTTTGCCTTTGGCTCCATCTGAGAGAGGTGACCTGCCCAAGGTCACCCAATGGGTTTCCATGAATGAGTGGGGATTTGAACTCTGGTTTCCAAAGTCATAGTCCAATGCTTAAACCACTACGTGCTGGCTCTCAGTGGCCAAGGTTCTGCCATTAAAGTTCCACCTAGGTGAAACTCTATTCCCTCAGTCCTCTCTACCAGAGGGTTGCCTTTCTCCTGGTTATGTAGTGGCTGGAGAAGCCGGGAGCAGACAGAAGCATCCAGCTATGTCCCTGTTGCTGGAAATGCAACAATGGCATCCTCTGGGACCACCCAAAGATCCTCTGGAGGTCTCAGAGAATGACACTGTTGATGTGTGTCCAACTATAGGGACATTGCTGGATTCTTCTCAGCTGCCA
Organism: Ctenosaura bakeri; assembly: GCA_948474755.1. Lineage (NCBI taxonomy): Eukaryota > Metazoa > Chordata > Lepidosauria > Squamata > Iguanidae > Ctenosaura > Ctenosaura bakeri. The sequence goes on from CAOLHI010002035.1 coordinate 83,724, forward strand.
TTTCAGGAGCACGATGAATAGGAAGAATGTGACTCTCAAGGATGAAGAGGTTCTTGAGCAAGGCAGGCAGTGAATTCTTCCCTCTGCAATAAAAATAAGGTATATGATAGTGTTGTCCACTACCAGGACACCAACCAATCTGTCTCAACTCTAGTACGATTCATTCAGACACCAAATAAAATTGCCATAAGTGAATATAATAGTGTGAAGTTAAAGCACTCAGTGCAAAATATTTTTAAAAGTATTTCTTTAGAAACAAGATTTTCTGTATGATGTTGACTTTTTAAAATGTAAACATATATCAAATTAGAATTAAGAGAGATGTGAATGAACCAATGTGGAAACAAGTTTATTGGATTTAAACATTTAAGATTTTATTCCACCCTTCATCAAACTGATCATAGGGTGTTTTACATAGTTACAAATACTAAATGAAAGCAATTTGTCAAAAACTCAAAACATTAAATAGATAGGATTTAAAACTCCACCTAGAACTGTACTAGGATGCAGTCTTTCCATGTGTTTTTGATTTCTATTTTTTGCCTCAGCCTCTGCTTTTTCTATCATCCAGCCTAGCGAAACATTCTGGGAAATATGAAACCTTGCATCATCTTTTCTGGCATTCTGGTTGGTCCTAATAAAGTTTTTCCCCAACAGTGGATTTTGAAAAATTCTTCCTCACAGACCAAAACAATTGATTTTCGCAATGTATATCTTCTCTTCGTAATTTGTTCTAATTAAAGTTTCCACAAAGGCTGTTCACTTTTACAAAAAGTCTGGGTGAGTCTGAATTAACTTTTTTTTGTATATTTCAATAACTGTACTATATTATACAGGTATACCTCAGTTTAAAATGCAGATGTTTTCCTGCACATTACTTCTTTAACAGAAATGTTGATACTAGATGCAGAAATAACATGGAAAGAATTGGAATATATTCCTGCACCACATACAAGAACAGTTTAAATTGCTCAGCAAACTTTTATTCAAAATGAACAATATGCGCATGTGAAATGAAACAACCAGATCAGGTAAGCCTTGGATAGGCCTTGGTCAGGTAAGTCTAGGAATCTCAAAGGCATTTTCCAAAACATCTTCCAAAGGTATCTTCCAAAATGCATCCAAGGGATGACATCTTCTTTCACTGGCCTCCACTTTTTTATGATTCCATTTTGGTGGCCAAATTTATATATCTGTGCTTCTTTAACAGGCTGAGGAGGTAGGCCGGTATGCTCTTCCCTTTACTATCTGTATTGCTGTTCATGCATACTCAGTAATAAATTCTAGAGGCAGTTGCTGTTTACCTTGTCTATTATAAGGCAGGCACATGCAGCTACAGTACAGTCAGCTAAAGCAGAATCCTGTTCTTTCTCAGCTTGATTTTCCCCCCACTGTTTATGGGAGACTCAATCTTGCAATGTGGCACTGAAAATCTTGTGTTTCTCCAACCTTCCTTTAACATCCCCCAATGCTAATGCTGCTAAAAAAAACCTTGCAGCTAGACAGAGGACAAGGAAGAAAGGAAAAGTCTGAATGGGTATAAAAAGACTTTGTGAAAAAAAGCTTCATTGCTAAAGGCTTTGTTGAAAGAGGTATGCCTGTACTATAGACCCTTAGCATTGACCTATCAAGGTTCTTCAGACTATATTGTTTCTACTGTAATGAGTTATATACAGGACAGGATAAGAAAGGGATTGCTTTCAAGCAACTATGCTTAATAGTTTTTAAGCAGTTTCCACTGAATATGGGATCTCTGCATTTAAAAATACAGTTATGAAGTAATTAGTTCCTGCATCTGACAATGATGAAAACTGCTAGAAATGGTTTTAGATCAACAGAGATGCCTGCATTTTTGGACTCTCCATGGGGTGTTTGCTCTGACAATGGCCAGGACTTCAAAGTTTACCACTGACCCTCTAGCAATTCCAGTCCCTTTTCAGAAATAGGAAATATTGCAACAATAGCCAACTGTAGTGGTGGATTACCTATGATGGGAACTGAGCAGTGTGTGTGTCCCTCTTAGTTCTGTTGGACCTCTTGCCAGCTTTTGATAGTATCAAGCATGGAATCCTTCTGAACTGCCTTGCTGGGATAGAACTTGAGGACATTGTTTTAGAATACCTATATGCCCAGAAAGTAGTGATGGGACAAGCCCAGAAAGTAGTGATGGGACATTCCAGTTTGAGTCCTTTACCGTTGACTTGTGAGGGCCCTAAGGATCCTGTGTCCCCCTGTGATAATGGGGCTTCCCATTATCTAGACTTAGCTAAAGGGGGACACTTCCCTCTTCAGGTAAACCAAGGGTTAATGAGGTGTTGGGATTAGATTACATTTTAGTGTGGGTCAGCATCATAGGTCATGTGGGTCATCATCATAGGTCACAGGGTGAGACTTGACCAATCAAAAGGTAAGAGGTGAGCATCTTCAGGATGCTTCAGAGATACTTCCAAGGAGAAGTTATAAAACTTCTTGAGAGGCCATGTGGCCGAGGGATAACAAAGAAGAACAACCCAGGAACCTGGTTCTGAGTCAGTAGCAGGCTGCAGGCCGTAGGCCGTAGGCCTCGCCTCCTGGCTTCTTTCTCGTAGAACATCTAAGCCTAGGAACATCTGTGAGTACTAGAAATAGTTATCTAGTCGCGTTAGGGAGTTTTCTGTTATTTTGGAGCTGGCTGGTCTAAAGAATGTATCTGTGCTTTTATATCTGTTTTTGTAACTACTTGTAACTAAGCGTGCCTGGGAGGGGGGAGCCTTCCATGTGTGTTATTTGCCTCGTTCATTTGCATGCGTTTAATAAATACTTTCTGTAAAAACCCTGTTTCTCTCCTTCCCACGCCAACGCTACATAGAACTTCCTCATCCAGAAAGGGGGGGGGGAGATCCTTAAGCTTAGGGATTGACCTGTACTGGACAGTGTCCCACTGTGCTGTCCAAGTGTCCAGAATTGAGTGGGTGGTGGCAGCAAAGATTAATTAACAGCTAAAATTAATAACAGGCTGGAATTTACATCTCCAGTATCACCTGGTGACATTCCAGCCTCACACACACCCCCACCACCACATTATTCAACAGGTACAAGAAACAGCTAGGAGAGATTGTCTGGAGGTCTAGGGTACAGTCTCACCAGTATACTGATGACACCCACCTCTGTTTCTCCTTCCCACCTAATTCCAAGGAAGCTGTTTTGGTTCCATACCAGTGCCTGGCATTGGTAGTGGACTGGCTGTAGGTGAACAAGCTTAATTTAGACAAGACAGAGATGCTCTGGGTCAATCAGATCAGGGAACAGGCATTCAGCCTGCGCTGGATGGAATTACAGTCCCCACGAGCTTGTAGGTTTATAGTTTGGGTGTAATTCTGGACTCAGCCTGGAGTCTGGATGCCCAGGTTTTTGCAGTAGTCAGAAGTGCTCCTGCATGCTAAAAGCTTGTGTGTCAATGTAACCTCTGTGAGTACTGATTTAGCCCACTGGGTGGGGAAAACCCTAAAAAAAGGGACTGTACGTGATGGTTGAGTTAGAAGTCAAGGGAGAGTTGGAGCTGAAAAGAAGTTGCAGTTACCAGGGCTAAGCCCTTTTCACCTTGAATTTTCAGTTATATATTTAGGAGCAAACAAAAGGAGAAATTCTTTGTAGTGTATTTCTATATCGCATTTGCTTCTACAGTATTTTGTTCTGGATATTTTTATTAAAGGCTTTAAGATTTGCATGCAAATGCTGCAATACTACAGAGCAGCACAGAAAGAGGAGTGCCTGCATGGAACCTTTAGGTCAGTGCACATGTGTAAATTTGAAAATGCAGTTTATTGTATTGTTGATAAAGACATGTTGGGACTTAAATTGTGACTTTGTTTACAATATTCAATTACAGTCGGCCCCATAAAACCCAGGAAGAATTACACCAACTGCACCCACTTCTGGAGATGCTTGATCTGGCTAAAATGATGCACGCCTTAGTTACATCCAGTTTCAACTACAGTAATGCACTCTCTTGGGCTGCCTTTGAAGAGTGCTCAGAAACTTCAGCGGATACAAAAAGCTGCAGTCAGAGTGTTAACCGGGATGGGTTACAGGGACCCTAAAATGCTGTTACTATAGCAGCTCCACTGGCCGCCAGCCTGTTTTTGGGTACAATTTAAAGTGCTATCTATGATCAACATGGCTCAGGTCCAGGCTATCTGACCCATTGTATTCTCCCTGTATAACCCTTCTGGAGGACCCTGAAGTCCTCAGAAGAACCCCTTCTCTCATCCCCACCACTTCACAGGCATGGCTGGTGGGGATGCAAGACAGGGCCAGTTCCGTGGCTATTCCTACGCTCTAAAACCCTGTTCCCAGAAAGGTCAGAACAGCTTCTTCCTTGCTGTCCTTCAATTGGTGGACAGACTTTTTTATTCCAAAAGACTTTCAGAAATCAAAAGTTTTTCGAAAGACAGGGCTTTTAAGAAGGTGCTGCATCGTTTTAATTGCATTGCTTTCAATTGTATGGTCTCAAGGTTTGCAATATTATGAATGGTTTAATTCTATTTTAATATTGACCGTCGGGTTGTATTTGATGGTTGTTAATATTGTTACTATGTGCCTACAAGAAGTTTCCGACTTATGGTGAGCCTAAGGTGAACCTATCAAGGGGTCTTCTGGGGCTGAGAGTATGTGACATGCCCAAGATCACCCAACAGGTTTCCCTGCTCAAGCGGGGAATTCTTTGAGCTATATTGTGTTTGTTTTACTTTGTTATCTGAACCTCAGTTTTGGGGAAAGGAGAGGAAAAAAATTAAGATAAGATAGTAATAATAACACCCCACTTTTGAACAACAATTGTAACCTAATATATAAAAGACAAAGGTTGTTTGTTTGTGTCAGGCTCATGGGATTGGCTGCATCAGGTGAAGACCTCATATGATTGGCTGCCTAAGAAGATTCTATGGAATCCTGGGGTTTGCAGTTTAGGGAGAGGGCCTTTAGGATTCTCAGCCAGAGAGCTCTTGAGCCTGGGTGGATGCTATGGAGATGAGGCCTAGCAGCAAGGAGGAGGGCAGCAAGGAGGAGGGCAGTGTATTCCCTCAGGAATCCGACTGTATTGTTAGTAACTCTGAGCTGAATGACTCTTAGCCAAATTCTATCTAAGATTTTTCTTTTTCTTTTCTCTGATTGTTTTCTTTCCTCTTTTTTCCTTCTTTCTATTCTTTTCTTTCTTGGCTTTTTCTCTTTTAATTTGTAAACCATGGTTTTCTAACCTTATTCAATCGTTGAGATCACTAGTTTTTTTTTTATTTTATTTTATTTTTCTTTCTGGGGTTGCAGTTTCCTGGGGTTTGCAGTTTCTTAATGCGCTACACGCACACGCATGTCTTTTGTATTGTGAAAATTCAATTTTAAAAAAACACAACTATGAATAAAGACTGGATTGGGGAAGAGGAGGAAAAAAGTGACAAGTACTGGACAAGACAGTGTGGGGAAGTAGAAAAACATGATCTCAAATCTTTCTAACTCGTGTTACCAATAAGAAAATAAAATCCGGGTACATACGCTAGAGAATTATGTCCACACTACGCTCTTATAGCGCGATGATTCCACTTTCACCCTCCTATGGAATCCTGGGGTTTGCAGTTTCGGGAGGGGCCGGCCGGCCCTCCCGAAACTGCAAACCCCAGGATTCCATAGGAGGGTGAAAGTGGGAATCATCGCGCTATAAGAGCGTAGTGCGGAAAAGCAGTTTTCTAATCTGCCCCCCCCAAAAAAGAGGGGCGGCGGCTAGACTGAAGTGTGCAAAACCCCATCTACTATCATCACCTTCGCCACTTCCCACATTAGTACTTATTCGCCCTGAAAATAAACGTCTGGCCTGAGAAGACTCATAGCGGGGGGGGGGAGTTTTGTCCCGAAACAGGTCAAGGAAAAACAAACACAGGAGCTAAAAACGGCCGCACCGCGCGGGCGGGCGCGTGCGTAACGGCAGAAGGCGGGGCTTCGGCAAAGACGCAAGACGCCGTCGCCGAGCGGCGCCTCGGAAGCCCAGGTAGAGAGGCGAGGGCCGTCTCCCTGGCGACGGGGATGCAAAGCACCGCGCGCGTCATAGAGGGCATCGAACGCGGGTCCTCGGAGCGGTCCCTTTTTTTTCGTCTTAAAGGGGCCGCGGCCCCCCTCCCCTGCGCGACGCGTTTGCAAGGGAGGATTTGCTACCCCGCGTAATGGAAGGCGCTTCCGGGAAGCCCGAGGAGGAGGCATGCGATGGAGCCAAAGATTCAGGTGTTGCTCGACAGTGAAGGCCCAGGGACATCGGCGTCTAAGGGAACCACGGAAGAAAGAAGTGGGGAGGGGGGCTTAAAAGGTGGTTTCAGTGCCCCTCCTCATTTCCGCACTAGCCTGTTATAGCGCGATGATTCCACTTTCAACCTCCTCTGGAATCCTGGGGTTTGCAGTTTCGGGAGGGGCCGGCCGGCCCCTCCGAAACTGCAAACCCCAGGATTCCAGAGGAGGTGAAAGTGGAATCATCGCGCTATAACAGGCTAGTGCGGAAATGGCCATAGTGCTATTATTCCGCTTGCAACATCCTTGAGGCCCCTCTCTAAACGGCAAACCCCAGGATTCCATAGGATGTTGCAAGCGGAATAATAGCACTATAACATTCTAGTGCAGAAATGGTCTTATTAGAGCGTAGGACCTGAGACTGTGGACCCTCAAGAGGGAAGGAAGGAAGGGTCAGATGTCCCATGAAGGCTGATTGTTAAATTCAACAACAATATGTGTGTGATGGGGGGTAGAATTTGTCCGTGGGATCTGGACTGCTTGAAGTAATACAGTAGTGGTCAATCTGGTTTATCTGGACAGGTACGGGCCTGTTCTAACAGGCAACGGGATTGAAATTCTTATTATAGATGCATGCAAGCTTGGCGTCATAATCCCAGAGATCATGTAGTCTAACCCCATCAGTGCAGGAAACCCGTAGCTGAAGCATCCCCGGTGTAGAAAGATCCATGACATTTTAATTCTTCCACATTTTTTAAAGGCCACTGGCTGCATCTCCCACTTTATGCCACTTGCTTGTCCTCAGTCGTGTAAGAAAGTGTGAGTATCCTGCCCCCAGCACACAGGCACACACTTCATTTATGTTCTCGGAACTGAAGAAGAAAAGGAAGTCACCGAGATGAATTCTGTCAGTGAAGAACCTGGCCCCGTTTTCACAGGGTGTAGCCTGGGCCATTTCCGCACTACAGTGTTAAAGTGCTGCTATTCCACTATCAACCTTGTATGGAATCCTGGGGTTTGTAGTTTAGGGAAGGGCACTTCGAATTCTCAGCCAAAGAGCTCTTTGGTCTCAGTAAACTACAAATCCCAGAATTCCACAGGGCGTTGAAAGTGGAATAGCAGCACTTTAACACTGCAGTGCGGAAATGGCCCTGGTTAGACTGTGGCTACAAAACCAAAAAGAAGCCCTGGAAGGTTCAATGTGCAGTTTTAATGGCCTATAGTCCACTTCATCAGATACACAGAGTATCAGCCAGAATGTTGGCGATATCTAACCTCTTAACTGGTTGGAACTGGGACTACAGAGAGTGAGGTCAGAAGGAAATTCAATGCAGAAAGTACTGGACTCGTTCCAAGATTCTCCTTTTGTTATAGTGAGTATCCAATTTGTCCTGTAAGTTCAAGGAACTTTGGTGCTGAGTCCTTAAAGTCACTGATATCACTTGTCTGCATTGGAAGCCAGTGTGGTGTAGTGGTTTGAGCATTGAATTATGACTTTGGAGACCAGGGCTCAAATCCCTGCTCAGCCGTGGAAACTCATCAGGTGATCTTGGACAAGTCACACTCTCTCAGCCTCAGAGAAAGGCAAAGGCAATCCACCTCTAAAGAAATCTTGCCAAGAAAACTTGGCAAACTTGGAGCCCTGGTGGCGCAGTGGTTAAATGCCAGTACTGCAAGCCACAAGGTTGTGAGTTCGGTCCTGCCGGGCTCCAGGTTGACTCAGCCTTCCATCCTTCCACAGGTTGGTAAAATGAGTACCCAGTTTGTTGGGGGCATGCATAGAAATACATGCTATTTGTAAGTTGTTCGCCGCCTCGATCCATATGGAGAGGCGGGATACAAATAAAAAAAAAAACTTCATGATAGGTTTGCCTTAGGGTTGCCATAAGTGGGAAACAACCTGAAGGCCCAAAACAACAACAAATGAATATACAAGGCAGCTTTCTTCTGCAACCTCAGTATCCACAGAAGCATAACATGGCTAATGGATGCAAGAGATAACAAAGTTCAAAGGCAGGCATATGGGAAAAAAGAAAGTGAACTCTTAGCTTATGGAACTGACAGCATTTGATAACCACTTTAAAGTTCTTTCCAAAAATGACGGTGCATGCATCCTCTGCAGTACCCCTCCCTTCCCAACATATGCAAGCAACATAGAATTTTATGGAGACTTACAGAGATGGGAGAGATCCAGCATGTTTATAACTTCTGCACAGTATTGAAATATAGCGTTTTTTTCAGCAGAGGCTTTAATGACACTGTGGCAATCAGTCCACTCCAGGTATTACTTTGAATTTTAAAGGAAGTTTCAAAAGTACTAGAGAGACAATGTGGTATAATGATTTGAATGTTGGACTAGGACACAGGAGACCACAGTTGGAGTCCCTGCTCAGCTGTAGAAACCCACTGGGTGACCGTGGGGCAGGTCACACTCTGTCAGCCTCAGAAGGAAGCAATTGCTGACTTCCTCTGAAAAAAACTTGCCAAAAAATCCCCTCTATGATAGTGTTGCCATAAGCTGAAGTCAGCTTAAAGACACATAAGACAAACACAACAACAACCCAAGGTGCCATGAACTCTATTCCTTAGGAAAGGTCCTTCACTTTCTGAAGTTCAAGGGAATGCCTGGAGTGGATTTGCTGCCACATTGACATCAGATATTCCACTCTCCACTGTTTACCACTATCATTATTTTGTTTCTGGTTGCGCTGGAGTTATATTACCTAAATCCAACTGAACTTCATGCTAGATTCTTTTTTTTTTTTGTAAAGGAACAGCTGAGCCTATGCAGATTGACTTGGAAGCAAGTGAATTCAATTGCAATCTTAAACACAATTAACTTGAGCTGGAATAGGAACACTTTTCTGTAGAACATTCAGGGTTTTGCTTCCAAATCACAAGGTCTCAAGGGATGTTTTAGAAACATGTTGAAAATCAGGTCATCTTCATCTGTTTGCATCCAACAGACAGTGAAGACATTAGAAAAGGACATTCACCCCCACCAAGCAGTGATTCAGTCAGGTAAGTATAAACAAACCTGTTTTTATTCTTCAGCAGTGGTTTGTCATAGTGTTGCAGTGTATTGCAACAGAGAGGGAGAATGCCCTCTTAAAGCATGGCTAGACAGCCAATAAAACTGAGTAGCCGCAGAATCAGAATTAATGTCAGACAATACTTTTCCCACATTGTAAAACATAGCATATTAATTGTCCAAATATAGCAATGGAAAGTTGCTGTTTTTGAGGGTTTTTAAAAAGAGTGAGGCTATATATTCAAGACAGGACTGTCAGTGGATAATAGTGTGCTACATAAAAATAGAAGATCAATATTCAATGTGCTTTTGAAAAGGGCTAGTCCTCTCACTAGGCAGAGTGAAGCAAAAACCTCATATGACAGACAGCGAGTGGTGGTAACCCCCAGCCATTCATTCCTCTTTCTTAGATAACACAGCTGTATATGCCATATGGCCTATTATGTGCCTATTAAAGTAACTTGTTACCTTTGGGTTTTGTGGAGTTTGCCACCCTGTTGCCATTTTGAACACTGTTGTGATTCTAGTTAATTTTTCTACATGCAGTGAATGGATGTGCTATTTTCTCCTGTCTCGGGGAGCAAAATGTCTTGGGTCAACTCTGCTTGTGATGCAAGAAATAAGAATGGTGATCTATGTGAGGTTTCAAGGCTGTCTTGTCTGACAGCTGTTGCAAAAAGAATACTTGAGTGTTCTTTTTTCTTAAGTACAGAGCAAGTAACTATTTTCTGTAACTCTGTAAGCATTTTGTTGACCTCATTTCCCAGCAGTTTTCTTTCTTTACCTGAATGGAGGAAGTGTGCAGAACCAGGGATGGGCATGTCCACTTGAAATTTTGTAAACTGTGGTAAATTCAGATCAAGAATGGGGATAAGCAAAATTCTCACCCATGCCTATAATACATTGAGCTACAAACACCATATTGTTAAGAGTGATAGCCCGGTCGTACCTTTTGTCAGGCCAATAGATTGGTAATCTGTAAGGAAGTGGAGATGGAACAGAGGCAATATGGCACTTAATTTACAGCTAAGTGAATGAGGAGATAATAAAGCTTTCAAGATGCACCAGTTGTTACAAATTAGCACAAAAAGAAGTGAAAGAATAGGAAATAATTGTCATTCTTCCCCTTCTCCTTTTCTTTGAAGAGGCTTCTACTTCATAGTAAAAGTTTAAATGATTTAACACTTTTTGTAAGCCTCTACATTTCTAATTAAATGCTAAAAGTGGCAATTCAGCTGATTAAAGGACAGCCTTTGTTAAGGTTGAATGTATTTTATGAAGAGTTTGGAAAAGTTACCTTTTGGACTATAACTCCCAGAATTTGCCCAGCCACTAGGCAAGCTGGCTGTGGGATCATGGTTAGTCCAAAGGAATAAAATTTCCAGGCTCTGTTTTCTGCATCCTCCAACTGCAGTCCTCATTGTCTGTTTCAGGGATGTCTTTATGATGGTATGGTATGGTATGACAAGCGGCTGTTTTGGGTCACTGTGGATTGGAGGAAAAGGAGGAAGTAGCTTTAGCCTCCTTCCTCTCTCATTGGACCTGATTAGAATTGCTCCTGCAATGCCTCATTAGTAACACTGCAGTGGTTTCCCTAGGTTGTTGGGGAAAAGTGGAGAATTTAGTCTTCTCTCTATCTCAGTGACCTGACGGATCATGAAAGCAACACCTATTCCCTCTCCTACACAACCATTAAAGGGACATGAGCCCTGACCCTTATTTTACCTGGTAACTTAGTCTCTGTGCCACTAGTGGCAGTTATCAAAGAGCAGAACTGATTACAGTTACCAGGAGATGGGAAGAAGTTAAAACACTAGCTGTGCCAGTTGGTAAGCTCCCTTGAGACCTCCAAAATCCATTAGAATCCATTGACCTCCAGGGACAGTTCATTCTAATAGTACTCCCTCCCATTGCAATGGAGAACAGTTCTTGTAAATATGAAGTTCAGGAGGAAGTGATATGCCTGCAACAAGGAAGCATATGTATAATTACTCTTTCTCAAATCACTATTCTTCTGGAAAGAATATTAGATGTCTTATGAAGCAAGGCAGATGCATTCATTGATGCTCAGAAGGTAATATCCTATACCTAGGTGCTAAATGTAGTTTATTTTCAATATAGGACACCAGAAAGTAGCATGAGAAATCTACTGTATGACAGCAGTACTGAAATGGAACCAGAGGAGACCACAGAAGCACCAGCTACGGTCACAGGTACTGTGTGACTGCTATATTTGAAGTGAAGTGAGAAAGGTACATATCAGGAATATCCAAGGGAAGAAAACCAATAATTTGAGACGCATCCGTTGTGAAAGAGTTGCACAATCCAATAGTCACTCTCAGACCAGTTACATTTTGCTTTTGGTTTCTTGCTTTTACTGCACACCAAGTTGTGTTTGACACAAATTCCCAAACTAACTATATTTTCTGTCTATCCGTCTTGGTTTCTAGAATGTTTTACCTGCTTCTTTTTAATTTCTTTCACTGATGGAACAGGTATGGCAGAGGTGCAGAAATAAGCATGCAGACAGTTCTAGTCCAACAATGCTTCTAGCTTAACATCTACAGATTGAATATGGCTCTTAACACAGCAGAAACCAAAAGCCATTCTAGCAAACTGTCTGCAGATCAGAAAAAAAACTGCTTTCAGTACTGACCTTAGAGGATAGATGTGATCCTCTTTCATACCTCAAATGATTAGAATAAGGCATTTCTTGCAACAGCTGGTTGCCCAGTAGAGACTGTTGTTTCATCAATGCTCTGCCTGTACAAATTCCTACAAGAGTTACCTTTGAGATAGAATGGTATACACAAAGACAGCTTTGAGAAATTCTTGAGCGTCTAGTATTGAAGCCTAAATGATTCTCTGTAAAAACTGCCCTAAACGTGGAGAGGTATTGCCTTTTTACAAGGGTGGACAACTATGGAATGATAGAGGGCTGCATTAGCCCCTGCGAGAGATCTGGAAGGACTGCAGACAGCCCCCTCCTCTGCACCTGTTTCTGCCAAAATAACAATAACAATAATAATAATTGCACCCAAATGCCTCGAAAAGCCCTCTAGGGGATATAGGGGGCATTTTCACCATGTTATGGGGCTCCTGCCCCCCCCCAAATATGCAGGAAATGACCTCCCACCTGCTAGAGGGCATGATGGGACAAAAAATATTTTTTAAAAAAAATTGCAAAAATTTTATTTGACTCCTAGGGGTGCTGGAGTGCTCCCAACATTGTGGAAATGTCCTCCACTCCCCCTAGAGGGCATTTTTAAGCAAAAATTTTTTGACTGCATGTGACTTGCAGGCTACACTCTGCTCACCTGTTCTTTATTGTAGACTTATTCAATCTAGTATCCATGCTTTGCCCCCAAAGATGGTCATCACCCCCACCAGTTACTCTGCTAGCTGGGATTGGTAGGTATTGTAGTCCAACGCCTTTGGGAGTACAAGATAGGAGAAGGCTGACAGTGCAAGCCAATAGAAATAGTGATGAGATGCAATTGTAAGACAGGTTGGGTATGCTTTCTGGAAGCTAGGAAACAATTTACTTAGATTCTTTTCGTTAAGGAAAAATGTCTCAGCTTTAATTGTACTATTTTCAGCATAGGAAACGACTCATAGTTTTCTTTGTGTTTTAGTGTGAATTTATGTAATGGATGTCTGTATTCAAAATAGTATTTGGTCTTTTGGGAGAACAAAAACAAGATATAAGTTTTTGTTTAAGCATGCAAGGGCTATGGTTTCTTGGGTGTTCATGGTGCTTCTATAAACAGGTTCTGAAGATCATCCAGAAGCTTCCATATCTTCATCTAGGTAAGAACAACATCAAACAATTCTTGCCCTATTCATAATCATTAGTAGCGGGATTTGTCCTGTTACATTCCAATAGGTTGAAACTAGGTTAACTAATTCTTAGGCTGTAATCAGACATAAATTTAAAGATTTTTCTTATCACTCTGCATTTTGCTCAGACTAGTTTACAATATGCCATGGGAGGAGCATTGCAGATCAAGAGCATGGACATTGCCACAGTTAGATCTTTGGAAAGCACACTTTATTATATTTAAATTTATTTATTCATTTTTTTACATGTAGCATTGTTAGTGAGGATAAGGCTAACAGTCTTGTAATGTTTTCAAAAGATTTAATGAGATTTTTTCCTTTGGCTTGGTGCTTTTTCCTGTTGTTAGTGCCAGCAGATAGTAGAAGAAACTATGATGGAATTATAGTGATATGAGTTGGAACTGCCCCCCATCAAAAATGTTGCAGCACGCTCGCCATACTAAAACATTTATTCCTGTCAAGTATTCAAGTGAGCCGTTCCTTTCAGTCACGGCGTTCCATTCATTCCCCTTTTACTCCATGCTCCATTTGTAATGTTGCAACTCCTACTCCACATTTCATGGCTACTGAGCATTCCTGGTCCTCAAATACTGTTCCTTTTGGTCTGGGATTTCCTTTTTATTTTTAGGGAAAAAATATTTCTGCAAAACATGGGGTTTGTTGTAGCATGCCGATATCTCCATTGTTTCTCAGTGTCCCCATTTTGATTCCAGCTGAAATTCAGCATCTAAGTGCTATTAGAAAGCATGATATGTACTACACTTGCATGGAAAAAGATCTTTATCTCCTAGTGAGCCTCACTGTGGTTATCAGAATGCCGTAAGAAATTACAACAGTAATTATCAATGCACTGTTTGCGCTATGGCTTGAAAACTCCAGGTCTTCCATGTAAGTGTTGCAGGCTTCATTGGTATACAAGCAGGTTGGTGTCACACGACAGGATCCCAACACAGGCGCATTAGCAGTGGAATGTCAAAATGAAGCAGAAACCTTCCCAGAGAAGTTAGACTGACACCTGCCTTACTTTCTTTCTGCAGACAAGTAAAAACTTTTCTGGTTTGACAGGCATTTGATGGGTGACTATATGAAGGCCCATCTCACCTAATAACATGGTGGGGCTTGCTAATTGTTGTTCTGCAGTATGTGTGTCTCTGTGTGTGCACATGTGTACAGGGACGTGCATGTGTTTAATGAAGTATGTTTTAATCTGGTTTTGTTTTGATTGTTTAATCTTTTTATAAGATCCCGTGTTTCATGAATTTTTAAGTATTTTTTTTAAAAAAAATTGTAAGCAACTTTGAGTCCCAAACTGGGAAAAATGATGGGATAGAAACAACCAACACAGAGGGCTGGAAAACCCTCCACATTTTGTTTTCAGGTAGCACAATGGGAGGGGAGGGGAAGAGAGAGGAGAGGAGAAAGTTCCAAAACTTCTGCCAGCAGAATGTTGGAATTAGGCCATAATGTACTAGACTCCTTTAATGTGCAGTTTCTAGCAATTGCTTTCAAAGAGTAATACGTTGTCATTTTTGTCTGCTTAGGTCTTACAAAGAGAGCCAAGAGGAGAAGACTGATGGCAATCCAGAGCCAGGATCGGATATTACCTCCTCTTTAGGAATAACTGAGTTATCTTCCCCTCAAACTGCTGAGACATCATCGTTAAGCACAGGTACTGCATTTGAGCTTCCTCATAAGCAAATGTACTGTTGCATAGCACTAGTGGTTAAAAAGACAAACAGTGAGGAAGCAAGAAGACCTCAGCATTGTAGAGGATACATTTTAGCTGAGCTGCGTAGAGGAAGTCTGTTGAATCGACCAAAAGAGGAGCAGCTAAATATAACAATTTGGGATTTGGTTAGACTAGGAAATAAAATTAAGGGTTGAGAGGAATGGGTTGCTTTGTTTTTTTTAAAGTCAAATTACCTTTAAAAATAAGCAATAAATAAAAATAAACAGCATAACTTTTTAAAATCAGTGGTTAGACTGGGTTTCTGGAGACGAAAGTTGAATCTCTTGCTCAGCCATGAAAAATTCACTAAGCAACTTTGTCCTCCTCTTGTAGGTCCCTGAAAATAGGCAAAATTAATAATTCACCTGCCAGTGTTGAGTTTCCCCCACCTTAGAAACTATATTTGGACATAGGTATATTGTCTTAAGAAATGTGGCCCATGGAGTATGTGAGCAGACTCCTTTGTTTCTGGCTGTAATATTTATAGCAGCCCTATGAGGTAAAGCATCATTATCATCCTTCATAACACACAGTCTTCTGATGAGCTCCTGGCAGAAGCAGAATTCAAATGGGTCAAGAACATCTGATTCCTATGCAATGCTGATCTGTGTGTTGCTTGTTGAGATGAGGTCCTCCTCATGTCTACACTCCCTTCATCAGCCTCCAAAGGAATGAATTATTTGGTTGTAAGAAGATAGTTTGCCTAGCTATGAGGCAGCCTTTACATTGGCATTCTCAACAGGCTGTGAAGCTTTGAAGAAAAGCCAAAGGCTGTTCCTCACCCAGATCCTGCCTGAGAAGATATTTAGAATACTGGAGTATAGGTACTGCAGCGTAGTGCAGAATTTCAAAAGCTACTTTTAAACATTAATTAGTTATAGTTACTGGTCTGAGTCTACCCTCAGTATTGTAACATTATATTATTGATATTCTTGAAATAATTCTCTCATTCCCTGTTATTTTTTTAAACAAACAGAAACATCAGAACTACATATCTTTTAGTGGTAGAAAATACGTGTAAGTCGTGACCCCTCCATTTTGCAACTGTAAAATAACTAAAACAGAATCATTGCTACCCTACAAAAGGTGTTATGTCATCCCTCACTATGTTACAGTCATAGTGTAATTTAATCAAGCCTTTTTATTGGGGGGGGAGGTTATTTGTAGCCAGTTACTTCCAGATTATAGCGTTGTTGCAGGTGAGGTGTCTCTGTAATGAAGGAAACATTATTCTTTTCATTTTTCTTTTGCTAGTACACAATGGAGGGTGTATCTATATCTATATCTGTATGTATGTATATATAACTAATTTGGCTTGTGCTCAGCAGGACCAAAGGTCATCCAAGAATACTGGGTGGAGTTAGAAGAGAAAGTAGTGGCATATCCCAATTAAGCAGGTGAGTCTTTGCAATGTATTGTTTTCAAATTTTTTCAAAGCAATGCTGTAAAGCTCCATCTACTAGTAATATTTGTTTCTGGATGATAGGAAAGCAAGGGAAAAATGCACATATATTCCCTTTTATACGTCACAGTTGAAGTAAAATAGCCTTCCTTCACCTGGGACTATCAGCCCCATAATACCCAGCCAGTATGGTTTGATGGTTGGGGTGATAGCACTTGTAGCCCAAAATGGCTGGAAAGCACATTGGTGAATACGGATGTGACTTGAAGGTGTGGGAGGTATGTCTTTGAGACTGAAGGGCAAGACAGTTCAACCACCTGCTACACTTAAAATCCCTTCATTATATTATGCTCAAACTTTTATGTGATTTTTCTTCAGGGTATATTCCCTTGCTTCCCTTTCCCTTGATTTTTTAAAAGATGTATATCTATTGGTTCTTTTACTCCAGGACAGAGATAATAACAAACCAAGGATCTGAGTGTTTCCAGAATCGAGGGAATTATATATTCGTGCTCCCAGTGTTAAAGAGTGTTTTTTTCCCTGGATCTAAGCAGTTTTACTGTCTTGCTTATTTATAAATTTCTTCTAATAGTTTTCTTTTCCACTGCTTAGAAGCTGTGGAAAACAGAGACAATTCACAGTCCTTAAAAGTGACAAAGGACCTTGGAGTTTGCTTTGAGACTTAAACTAATTATTCAGCTCGGTTACACATGGTATGTTGTGTCTACTGAAAGGGAGGCATTGGATACCATTGCTGCTGATATGCATCAGGAACCGTTGGAGAGATCTGTCTCAGTGCAAACAGAGGCAAGCTGGTTATATGAACATGTCTTCAAGAAAAGGAGTAAGTAGTAGGCTTACTGTGTTCACAATATTTTTTAAAAAAATCACAAAGAACTTTTTGTTGTAATAGAACATAGGAAACTGCCCCATAGCAGCTGAGAGTGTTTGCCTACCTGACCCAATATTGTGTACTTTAATGAGAAGGCCTCTTTATCATAATGACAGCTAGTGGCTTCTCTGTCAGCAGAGTGGAAATCCATTTAGGGAGTAGTCCAAACTGAAAGAAACCATCCAAATAACAGTATTTAATGCCACATGAACCTGCCCAAATGTTAAGGCTCATTCCTGACAAACCTATACCGGATCTATTTATTTCTGTATTTTGTTTAATCATTTAATTTATATCCCACTTTTCTTCTGGCAAAGGACTCAAAGTGGCTTACAAAAAAATTAAAACAAAGTCTAGCATATTGATAAAAGTGGATGTCAGGCTAACAGTGATCAGAGAAGAGCCCTTTCAGTTTTGGTACCTAGCTGTAGATAAGTTTCTTCAGAAGGGTTTACCTGGCACTGAATCTTGGATATTTTTGGCGGAAGATCTTTTCTTTATCTTTATGGTTGTTTTGAATATTAATTGAAAGGTTTTCCCTATGAAACTGTAGAATTTGATCTTAAAAACATGTCAGCAGAATTTAGGTGCAAGGATCAAGACTTGGACGAGTTTGCACGTAGTTTCTAAATTCAGCTTCTGGCCACTTTTTTAAAAAAAGTACATAGCAGAAAGTGTTATTTTTAGAGGAATATAGCAAATATTCTGTAGGAACACTTGACAGTGTACAGAGACAGTTGTGTGTAATTGCATTCCTGTGGCAGCAACAGAACTGCCTTTGTGAAATATTAGTGCTTGGGTTGGTGTAAATGATTTGCCATAATATACTTATATATATTTTATGAAATACATTATGATTTCATAGAAACATCTGACTGGTAGTACCTACAGTGCTTGAGATTTGTTTCACATTCAGCTCTATACAAAATGGATCAAAGCCAGCAATTCCCTTTCCCCCAAAAAAGCCAGTTTGTTAATCAATCTGAAACGTACACAAAAATGTTTGGTGTGTGAAGTGTGAATGTCATGTTTGATCAAAATCAGTTCATTCTAATACAAAAAAGAAAGAAAAGAAAAGAAATGTTAAGTGTTTAGTTTAAGAGATTCCAGGTCCAAACCCTTACTACAACCCTTAGCTTTGATCCCATTCGATGGCACACTATGTTTTATTTCTGTGATCAAGCATAAAGATTTACAGTTCTCCCTCCACATTCATGGGTTTCACATTTGCGAATTCGATTATTCATGAGTCTGCAGGCTCCCCCGCAATTCTCCTCTTCCCCTTCCCTGGTGGGAGCAAGCGTGCCACAAGATAGCCCAGAGAGAGGGCCTCTGGCCTCCCTCCCGGGGGGGGGAAGTGGGCTGGACCTGCTTTGGCCCCACATGCTTTGCGGTGGGCGATCCCAGGGCACGTTAGCTTCGTTCCCGCGATTGTCACCCAGAAGGGACACCCATGATCTGAGCCTCGCTGAGCCTTAGATAACCAGCCTCCCTTCCAGGTGGCAATAGTGGGAAAGCACCTAACCTGCCTTGTGACTGCCACCCAAAAGGGATGGCCATGGTCTGAGCAAAGCAGGCAAAGCTGCTCAGTCCTCACCTGCTTTGCTCAGATTGCCGGCCTCTCTTCCAGGCAGCGATTGTGGGAAAGGGTCTAACATATCCGGTGACCACTGTCCAGAAGGAATGCCCATGGTCTGAGCAAAGTGGGTGAGGCAGCTCATTCCTCGCCTGCTTTGCTCAAATCTCTCACCTCCCTTCCAGGCAGCAATTGCGGGAAAGTGCCTAACCTACCTTGTGACTGCTGCCCAAAAGGGACAGCCATGATCTGAGCAAAGCAGGTGAGGCAGCTCAGGTCTCGCATACTTTGCTCAGATATCCATCCTCCCTTCCAAGCAGTGATTGTGGGAAAGGGCCTAACCTACCCTGTGACTGCTGCCCAGAAGGGATGCCCGTGATCTGAGCAAAGCAGGCAGGGCTGGAGCAACCTCGGCCAGGCTATCCCCAACTGTTCCAACCTTGCCTGCGTTGCTCAGATCGCAAGGTCCCCCTTGATGGGCAATTATGGGGTGAGAAAATTTTGTTCCTGTGATTGCCACCTGGAAGGGACACCCGCGATCTGAGTAAAGTGAGCAAGACTGAAGCCAGTGGCAGTTGCCTGGCCAAGGTTGCTCTGGCCTCATGTGCTTTGCTGAGATTGAAGGCATCCCTTCCAGGCGGTGATTGCAGGAATGGAGCTGATCCACCCTGCGATTGCTGCCTGGGAGGGCTGCCAGAGATCTCAAGATTACTCACAGAGCAGGTCCAGCTGTGTGATCGAGAGGGCTGCCGGCCTTCCTCTCTGTGGGCAATGGTGGGGCTGCGTTGCTCCAGCAAGTCATGGCTGCCCCAAAGGGATGCCAGCGACCTCGGCCATACCATAGCCCCTGGGGAGTTATTCGCAATTATTCCACTTTCACAGGTGTTCTCTGCACCAAACCCCTGTGAGTGTGGAGGGAGAACTATATATATAGCTTAACAAACAGGCAAATGCTTTGAATTACAGTAAAATGTTATGTTTGGCTCCATATTTCTTCTGGCCTCACATAAAAAACACTCAAAATCTCTTCCACTTGTTATAAAGAAGGTTGTCGCATTACCAAATTCCATTACGACTTCACCAATATTGCCCAATATCAGCAATGGAACTAAATTCTAATTATATGATCAATGAAATATCCTCACTATAATTAACATTAGTGGTAACCAAATTGAAGCAAGAATTGTCTACTTCAGCAGAGTAAATTATGATAAACTTGATTTAGTTGAAATGGGCCTGTTTTGTTTGCATTTAAAATGCAACAAGGCACACAATGTGCCTATCCAGAAAAAAAGTGCAGTTCCGAGAAACATTTGTGCATTTAAAAAAAACAAGTCATGCAATGTTTGCATTATGTTAGCTAGTGTAAAAAGTAGCTGATAACAATGATACGTAATGAGAGTAGTCAAAGCTCCTCTAGAACTCTAGGCTCTGATCAAGTATCTATTTTATACAGTTTTTTTCTCTCCTGCCGAAGACATTCCCCACAGACTACAGGCTACCACTTTCCACAGATTGTTCCCCAGTGTTTGCAAGATGGATGGGATCAATCTAGAATAGTCACTCTCAATATGGTACCTTCCAGATGTGTTGGACTGAAGGTGTCATCTTCCCCAGCTAGCAAGATACCTGGAGGCCGCTAGGATGGAGGACTGCATTCTAGAACATGAAGATCCCTTTCTTGACAAGTCATGTGAAGTTCTCCATTTTATGATATGACTGGTGATACTAGAAAATAACCGATATGACATTCTGAATAGGGATCCTGTTGAGATGAAAGTATATGAAAAATCTGTTTCTGAAAGTCGCAGCACAGCAGCTAGTCTGTTCTTCAGTAAAAAAAAGCCTCCTTGAAGGTATTTCTAGATTCCACCAAATAGAACAAGACAGTGCTCAGAGACAAAATGACTGAGCTTTGAGATGAGAGAAATCTTTTCCCTGGATTTATTATCCCAATGAAAAGTCGCCCCACAGTAACAAAGTGAGGCACTTTGGAAGTATGAGCTTCCGCAAGATGCCTCTTAACTTTGGGTGGAAATACAGCTTTCAGCTCTTTCATTTGTCAAGTCACTGGTCAGCCATACCCCAGATAGCACACATTATACAAACATTTCTTGTTATGTGCTGGTTATCTCTTTGTTGACTGACTTTTGAGTGACACTTCTATAAAACATTCTGCTATATTAATGTTGCCTGCTACATTCTGCTACATTAGTGCTGTCAAATCCTAAGGCTTTTGTCCTACTTTATGTAGGGCTGCTTTCACACTGCATAGTTCTTACACTTTGATACCACTTTAATTGTTGTAGCCCCATCCTATGGAATAATAGGATGTGAGAAGTGTTTAGATGTGTGCCATCTGTGCCAACAGCTATAATAACTCACCAAATTACAAATCCCAAGATTCCCTAGGATGGAGCCATGGGAATCAGAATGGTATCAAAGTGCTATAATTGTGTATTGTGTGTAATGTGAAAGAGACCTAGGTTTCTACTGTTGCTGAATGTGTGCTTTTAAAACATATGTAAGGAAAATGTATAAATGTGTTGTGGTGCACATTATGCACATTACAGTCGCATACTGCTGTGCTGTTCAACATTTTCTTTTTTGAAGTCCTGTAACACACTGAAATGCCAGATACGAGTGGTCTCCTAAGAACATTCTGCTCCCTTCCTGTTGCCTCTTTTCACACTCTATTCCACCTATGCCTATTCTTCTGAGAAAAATGAACTTCTTTATATGTCAGCTCGGGATCATGCTTATTTTGCTTCCTTTTCAGTTCTGAAGGACAGAAGAAAGTTTCCTCGTGAGAATGGTAAATTGATCCCTCAAATATTAATTTCTTCTTCATCCTTTGTTTCTAAACTTCTGTGAATCCATAAAATACTGTCAAGCATTCTATCAAATAGAGTTAGTGAACTCAGGAGGTGTTGGCTCTACTCAGCAATAGACTCCCTGAGAGATCTTAAGCATAGGGCTATATCACTGTCTTTATTCCTGGTCTGTAAAATGAAAATTTTGATCCTCTTTACATTGAGACTTCAGAGGTCCATGAAATGAGAACTGTGAGATACGTGATGTGCTAAAGCCAAAGACAGACTATTTTTTTCCTTCTTGAAAGAGCAATAGTCAGTTTGAAAGAGGGAAAACTGTTCATAGTCTGTATAGTACCACAGTTGCCTCTAGCAACAGATTTTACAAGAGACTTCATTGTTTCAGGAACCTGCAGAACTGATCTGAGGCAACAGGGGAACAAAAGACATGCGTACACTGGAAGAACCAATGACTCTATTACAAACCACTTCTACTACCCTCAGCCTGGCTCCTGCCTGGGTTTGTCTGTATAACACAGAGGTGGGAATTGTACAGCCCTCCAGATGCTGTGAAACTGCAGCTCCCAGCTTCTTTAACACTGCTTATGCTGGCTGAGGCACATAGCCCCTACAACATCTAGAGTTCCCATATAGTTCCTATACTTAGTACAGCATAGAAGGCAGCAGGGCAAGGCTTTTCCCTTTTATAAGTTGATGAACAGCAGCTTTTTGTTGATCAAAGTTATTAAAGCAAGTCCATGCCTATTGCAGAAACAAGGCATTTTAGTCTCAGAGGGACAGATTCTATGGGTTTCTGGAGCATCCTCTTAAGAATAATGCTACAGAAATGAGTTGTGTGTCAGCAGTCTCTCATTGTGGTGCACAATGAGGCATGTAAGGTATTTCTGGAAAAAGAGGAATCCTTTTCTTTAAAGACATGCTGGACTGGGCCCTTTCACACTACACAATTGTAAAACCGTGATATCACTTTATCTACCATGGCAACATCCTGTGGAATCCTGGGATATTTAGGATGTTCAGCCAGAGAACTCCAGTGCCTCACCAACCTGCAAATCCCAGAATTCCATAGCATATTGTAATAGCAGTTAAAATGGAATCAAAGTGCCATAGTTATGTAGTAGGAATAGGCCCCTAGTCTTGCAATAATTTTATGGCCATCCTGCAAGCAAGGCACTCCCTTTAGGTACAGCAAGGCTTCAATTTCATGCTGGGAGAAAAATGAGATATCAAAAGCATACAGACAGACATCAAGAGAATACAGAACCTCAAAACCTCCAGTTCTAAGTAAGAACCAATGTGGATGTGTCCTAAGATTCAGATTTAAAAAGCAAGTACATACCTATACTCTTCTAACTAATTCTCATTGTTGATGTTTAGATATCTATGCTGTCCTGTCCCAAGACCTCAGCAGCTTAGACGTTTTGTGTGATACAGAGGTATGACTCACTCGTGGTATCTACACATTTTGCTTGGAGCGTATGTCCCATCTGACCTGATTCCCATCTTCTCATCTCTATCTTCAGAGCCAAATTAATGCTAAAGACATTTATCACACTCACTGGCTACTAGTCAAGATGGTCATATTTTTCCTCCAATACCACAATCAGTGTGCCTCTGTATATCAGTTGCTAAGGACCATGAGCAAGTACTGTGACCTTTATGTCCTCTGGTAAGCTTCCAGTGGACAACTGCTTGACTAGTGTTTGAACAGAACACTGGACAAATTAAGCCTTTAGCCTGATCCAACAGAGCTTTTCTAATGTTCTTATGAACTTATTCTTGAGAAGATTGTGTATAAGTGATTTGAGGTTTGAAATCGAATGATCTCTTTTTTGTTTTTGTTTTTAGTTTAAAGAAGACTTCTTAAAGCTCTTTAAGGAGTCACTGCGTACACTGTCAAGTGTTGGGCCACCAACTATCCTGGCCTACAGACCAGAAACATCAAGAGAAGATATTTACATAGAGGTGATGGCTCTTTCCATTCAGCAGTGATGTGCATATAATAGCCAGAGAAGTATGTGCATAAATTCATACATCGGGATACATGCATTCTATTCCATAGGCCTCCAACAATTTTTTGATCATTCTTTTTTATTTAGTTTCATGGCTTGTTGAATAATTGTGAAGGAACTCTCTCTTTTTCAAGGAACTGTAGGTATATCATTGGGGTGGGGTAGGGCGCCTTATCTCCACCTAAATCAATGCTAGAAACACTACCCCTCTGGATGTTGTTGGACTACACCTCCCTGAATCCTAGACCATTGCTTATGCTAGCTGGTGCTGGTGGGAGATGAAGTAATCAAAAACCTTTAGAGGATCATAGGTTTCCCCATTCCCTTAGTCCAGTTGACTGCATCTCCATTAGCTGGCCATTATAGGATAACTGATGGTATCGAGGCTTAATAATACATCATTTATCAATCCCTTGAGAGGCATTTTGCTTTTAAAAAATTTTTTTCTTTAAAAATTGAAGGGCGCAATGTAGATTCTTCTTCTAACTGGCAAAATAGAACCACACCTAAACTGTCTGCCATTGTTTTGTCCTTGTAAGCCTTTGAGCCAAAGGTTCTAATCCTGTTTGAGCAAAGGAGAGTCTTTAAGACAAAACTAGATTGCCTTTTATGTATCTAAAGAATCTGTTCCTGTTATCTGATGAAAAGGTGTGCTATGGGCAGCTATATCTTTGCCAACACAGGTTGGGAAGCAACTTGAGGAGAAGGGGTGAATAGCAATTTTGGGGATATTTATGGTTGGCAGGGAAAGGATTAATCAGCCACTGATCTTCTGCTGACAGGTAGCATGCTCAAGATTTAGAGGCGGATCCAGAGTGGGGCAACTGAGACGTGTGCCCTGAGTGCCAGTGTTGGGGGGCGCAAAAAGAGGAATTGCCCTGCCTGCCCCCTGCTGCCATTTGCCTCACCCACCTGCACCCGATGTCTGCCCTGCCCCTGTTTGCCCCACCCATTGCCACCCTCCACTCACCTCACCTCCACTCACCCCTCCCCTGCTCATCACCACTCACCCCGCCCACTTCCACCTGCCACTCACCCTGCCCACCTCTGCTCATCTCCACTCACCTCTCCCCCACCCACTTCTGCCACTTGCCCTGCCCATTTTTGCCTGCCGCTTGCTCTGCCCCCTTGGCATGTGGGCACAGTTAAACCTCCATATATCACTGTCAAGATTTCAAGACTCTCATGGATAATTTCCCTGGTAGAATGAATGAGCTACCAGGAAAAATAATCCTGCAACTATGTCTAATGTGTAGCATGGGCATGAGAATCAACCTGTAGGTTTGCTAGTAGAAGAAAAAATATGGCATAGCTTTTCTGAAACTTTACTGCTCCTGAATGCATGAAAGGTGAGCTGTGTGTATCTAGCATAAACAGCATCTAGGACAAGCATGGACATTGTATCCCTATATTCTTACCCCTATCCCCCCACCCCTACATGCACAGCTTTTTTGCACACACAGCTAGCATTGGTGCTTGGGGCACATGTCCTACTTGCCCCCCCCCCCGATACGCCTCTGAAGTTGAAGAAGTTGTATAGTTGAATGTTCCTTCTAATTCAAAAATCCTTCTTTGTAAACAGTAGGTAGGAGTGTGGCATAGCATGGTTCCTCATGAATGTCTTGATGCTGCTTCTACTGCTGAATTTTTCCTGTTCAGTAGATTTCCCATCAGTTTCCTACACATCATTCCATATCAGAAGCGCCATGGAAAACAGCTAATTTTTATCAGGCCAGGTCAATTCACTCCATTGTTTATCCCCTCCAAAAGGAGGATATGGGGCTTCTGTTCTTAATTTTAAAAAGGCAGGGGAACAAAAATATTGCACTGGTATAGCATCTTTGAACATTTATGATGGATTGGGTAGTAGAACTCAGTATTCTTCACCACTGACTATACTGGTTTGTGTCCAGGTACTGGCATTTGTTCATTTTTTATTTAGTTAGTTTACATCCATCTTTCTGCCCAACAGGGTGGCTAATTATAATAAAATACAGACTAAATACAGAATGAAAAGAACATCTTTATTAAGAACTTAAAAACAATTAAAAAGGAAGACTACATAAGAAACAGAGTTAGTTCCCAACTAGTTGGATCTCCTTCAACAGGAAACCAGTGTACATGGATGTTATGTATTTAATTAATATATATCCTGCCTTTCTCTCAGCTTGGGATCCAAAGCAGCTCACATCATGAATTAAAAGTATATGTCTCTAAAAAACCTATGATAAAAACATTTTAAAAACTAACAGTATTATAATGTCACTAATATAATATGTACTGTAATATAATACAGCATCATTTAAAAACATGACAATAACAATATTGTACAGTATAGCACAGATAACGCACTGAAAGATCTTACTGCATAGCTGGTTCATAAACCAAATACCTGTTCAAATAAAATAGTCTTTACTTGCTGGTGAAAATAGAGTAAGGAAGGGGCCAATCAGAGGTATATCTAGAGTGGGGCAAGTGGGGCGTGAGCCCTGGGCAGCAATGCCAGGGGGTGCAAAAAGGAGGAATGCCCCACCCTCCTGGCCTGCTGTCACAGCTCCGCCCCCACTGGCATCCTTCCTGGCTCAGTGTGGGGGGGAGTTGCAGCAGCAGCCCTCCCGCCTGTCACCACCCCTGACCCACCGCCTGCCCCAGTCCCCCAATCCCACCCCTGCCTGCTGTGGCTGTACCCCTGCCAGGGTCCTTCCTGGCCTGAGGAGGAGGACAGCGGCAGCAGCAGCCCTCTTATCCATTGCCCCACCCCTGCCCCGCCTGCTGCTGCTTCACCCCCGCTAGGGTCCTTCCTTAGGAGCCAAACTATATGTCTTCCATAGAAATGCTCTTCTGAATGGTCACAGCACATGTTATTCATCATTTGTGTATCTCATATGCTTTGTTTTGTGCTTGATCCCTGGAAATCAGATGTCCGAGGCATATGTTTCTGAGAAAATTGCTCTGTGGAAGGGAAAATAGATTAATCTCAGGGAATATGCTTTCCTCCTTGATGTCTAGTTGATCCTTGGATTTTCAGAACTTTGCTACATTTTCTCTCTGCAGGTTGAAAAGGACTATCCAGAAAATTGTGAGTTCTGTGGCAGTCCACTGAGAAACTATCCTTCATTTCAAAGTCTAGAACAAATTGCAGAGTATGCATATGTAAGTAGCAGGAAAGTACTCCAAATTTCCTGCCGTGGTCTCTTTCCACGAAGGCAAGGATGACATCACCACCAGGTAACATCAGGACTTTGCTTTCCAGCTTTTCTGTTGCCAGAAGTGTAGAGAGCTTCACGAGTTCATTGTCAATGAAAAAAAGCGGTATATGAAGAGTGAATTTCAGCTAATAGATGTTGCTCCCAATCTGGCCCGTGGGAGTGAATCTGAGAGACAACTAGCCAGGGAAAGAGCTCGGCAAAGGTACAGTAAACTAGTTTATAGACACTCATTCAATTAATCATTTTTAAGAACAAATGTATGCCTCTGGAGGGGCAAGCTGCCAAAAAAAAAAAGAATGCAACAGGCAGCAAGGGGGCAGGTATTGCATTAGCTTAGATCCTAACATGAGTTAGTCTAAGATTACATTCACAGAAGAAACGTTTCTGGATCCTCTATTTGTTTTTCTGGAAGGCCTTTGGCATGGCAGGTGAAGCCAAAACCAAAACTAGTTCTTGAATCTTCAGTTAACTTAAAAAAATTCAAAGAAGGTTCCTTGCACCTTTTTCCTCCATTTCCTATCCCACGTAGCTCAGGAGGGCCGCAGAAATCTCTAGAGGCTGGAGGAAGTGCACAAGTGACTACAGAAGGAAAGAAGACAGGAGACTTCACTCTGTAAAATTCTTTAAGATGATACATCAAAGCCATTAGGGTTCTGTACATTCCTATTAACTCAGAAGTTCAGATGTGTAGAGACCTTTTCCAGATTGGTCTAAAGAAGTGCGAGTTCTCCTGATACAACTCCTTGGGTATTGCCAGGTGTTTCTACCTGTGTATTTGCTTGTTCCATCTTTTTGGGGGCTGCTTGTAGTTATTTCTTCAGCATGTACTAGGGCTCTTCCAAATGTTTTTTTAAAAAAGTGGTACATGGTTTGCTGACATGATCCTATGGTCTGAAGGCCAAATTTTCCCTTCTGAAAACTTCTAGAAATTTTGTTAAAGTTGTAGTGCAAAAGAGCCACTTCACTGATGCATTGTATGATCTCTAATTTAAAAAAGAGAGAAGAAGAATGTTTTGTTCCAATATGTCTCAGAATTAAAAAGAATCCCACTTGAAGGTTTGAATAAAACATCGCAGCTTATGCCAGGAATCATCAGAAAACAGTCTGGAACAACAGAGACATTGTTTGGATATTTAAAAAAAAACAAAACAAAAAAACCAGAGAACTACAGCAACAAATACCACAACCTGGCAACATATTTGCTCCATCTAACATCCTCTCCAAATAAGAGGAAATCTCAGATTTTGCCCTGTACAAACCAATTTTATTTTTGAGATCTACATGACGTATTCCCCATCCCAAAATATTCCCAGGGAGTGCTGGGAACTCCCAGCATCACCAAGTACTTTTCATTCCCACTCTCCAGGTCAGTTTAAATTAAGCCAGTATTTTTCGAATGTACCCCTCCATGGCTATCTGTTTGTGTTATAATGGAACTAAGATGGCAACTGCTGAGGAACACAGCAATCATTTCCATGACCCAGATTGAACAAGAGAAGGAAAGAGGAATGCTAGCAATAAAAGAAAATTATCCTAATGCTTTAACTAGTGTAATATTGCTAAAGCTCTTTCACACTTTGACTATAACTCCTGAATAATAATTAAAAAGGGTTCAGTGGAAATTGGTGAAAGTCATTTTTTGAAATGTTACTTGAGTCTAGATGGGACATATGATCAGTGGGAGAGGGAAGAAGAAGAACCAAAGGGAAGATGAAATGAGGGAAATCCAGGATAGTTCAAGAAAGAGTTTGGATGCAAAACCATGAATCATAGAATCATAAAAATGTAGAGTTGGAAGAGACCACAGGGGCCATCCAGTCCAACCCCCTGCCATGCAGGAACACCCTCAAAGCACTCCCGACGGATGCTTAAACACCTCTGCTTAAACACCTCCAAAGAAGGAGACTCCACTACCCTCCGAGGCAGGTAAAATCAAAACAAAATAATAAGCAGGTAAAATGAAAACAAAAAGAACTGGAAAAATTTGATGCTTCCAGGGTTGTTCTTCTGTCTGGATAAGGCCTGAAGGATTTAAAGGTTTAACTAAAGGATACACATGAACTGTCACAATAATCTGATAGGTTTGCTGTTGTTATAAAAAGAAATGTTAGTGAAACAGATTGGGATGAAGAGAGTGTTTCATAAAAGGCTTTTCTACCAAAGTGGATAAATTACCTGTTACCTGTGCTGTGCCTCCAAGATTATCTGAAACTCAGCTTCTGTATTAAGAATGACATTTTTTTTCCTGATTCTACAGGCTCAAAGAGAGACAAATGGCAAGACATCTTGCCTACCTGGCAAGTCAGCAAGAAAGAGAAATCATTCCAGCACATGTTCCTGAATGTGAGTTGGATTTATTCTGTATTTGCAATTAACAGTACGTATTAGTACAAGAATGCCTCTTACATAATAGTGCTGAATCAGGAAATGAAATGAATTGCTACTGGCCCTTGACCCTAGAGAAAATGAAACCTGTGAGATATACATAACCTTCCTTGTTACAGACCCTCAAACCTTCCTGGTACCTTCTCAATGTATTTTTTCCAGGTGAAAAAGAACCTCAAACACCATTTGAAGCAACTATTTCCTTCAAAATTTCCCCACCACCACCCCAGACTCTCAAACTGGCTGAGAATTGGCCCAAAGAACACAGAAATATAACTGAAAACAGACTTATGGCTACTTGTGTGAATATTCATTGCAGATTGTTAAACAAAAATTCCACACTGTAGCAATCATACAAGAAAAAATTGATGTATTTGCCCACCCCTATGCTATCACTGATATCTCCAGCTACATTTGGATTCACACAGCTATACTGTGGTATTATGGATGTAACAGAGAGTGGAAGAATATGAGTGTTTTGGTGCATATTGGAATGATCCAATATTATTGTACGTGTTGGATCTCTTTCCAAGGGTCTCATTGCCTGCACAAGGTGTGTCTTGCATGCAATAGAGAAACTGTGGTGAAGTTCTCAAATTTAGGGACACAGGGTTTCAGGAATAGGATTGGGAAAACATGGTCAATTTTGCTTTCTCTAGTTTTTTTTTTTTTTTAAAACCCCGATCCTTTCTGTTTGGAAGAAATTAGCAGATATATGGTGGATTTTTCAAAAGTAAATTAATAGGAAAAAACCACTTTCTTCCACTTGCATTAGCAAAATGCAGTAGATACAAGTCTACCTAACATGGCAATTTCTGGCAATTTCAAAGTAGTGTACAATAATAATCAAGCATTCAATATGGAAATAATACATAAATATGTGTTGTTGTTGTTGCTAATTGTCATCAAGTCAGGTTTGACTTACGGGGGTTCTATAAATGATATGTTTCTAAGACACTCTGTTATTAATAGCTTGGCTTAGATGTTGTAAATTGGCAGAATTGTGTCTTCCTTGGTTAACTCTATCTACCTGTAATGTGGCCTTCCTCTTTTCCTGCTGCCTTCAACTTTACCACGCATTATCACCTTTTCTAATGAGTTTTGCCATCTCATGACATGTGTAATAACTTCCATTTAGACATTTTGGCTTCTAGAAAGAGTTCAGGTTTGACGTCTGTCAGAGCCATTTATTTTTCTTTGTGGCTATTTATAGTATTCCCAGAACTCTTCTCCAACACCACATTTCAAATGAGATGATTCTCTTCCTGTCAGCTGTCTACACTGTTCAGTTTTCACAATGGTGTCTGGAAGTCAGAAATACTATTGCACATATGATCCTGAGGTTGCAATTTTAATTCAGTGCTAACATGATTAGATACAGAGACAATTAACCCCCCAATTTTTAGACATATAAACTCCCCTTTTATGTAACATTCAAAACTGACTTTGCTTTGCTAAATAAAGTAACAGCTGTTCAAATCTCACTTATAACAAAGGTTGAAAAACCAACTCCCAGTACCCTCTATCCAGCATTACCATCAGGCCAGTTCTGAGGGTTGTAGTGATAAAAAATAGCTTCCAGGCCTGGTATGCCATGTTACCAATTCCTTGTTAGCAGTATGGGGTGGCTATCTGTTTCATGCCATCCAGGTGACACACCTGGATAACAAAGCATTCCTGGTGAAAAAGAATGCTTGTGTATTTAAATAAGTTGGATCCAGCCTGTGTCTTCTGTGGAGAGCTTCACTTGTTAAAGACACATCTGCCTGGTTTTTATGGATCTGTTCACCAGGAGTTTCCCAACCTTATGCCTGTTCCTGGGTTGTGGAACTCCTCATCATAGGAGGCTCTTTGCATTCTTTCTTCCAGCAGGCAAAGACCTTTTTATATAGACAGGCTTATTACCAAATTTCCTCAAGGGGAACAGAAGTTCTCCAGCATTTTCTCAGAGGTAGGAGCAGCACAGGCCAATGGCAATGGTTATAGCATAGCTTCATTTCTTTTCTTTTTTTCTTTTCCCTAGGATTTTTTTTTTTTTTGCCATTCCAAGTGATAACAATAAAAACTATGTTGGCAGCCTTGCTGCTATTTTTCATTCTCCACAGCAGCCCATACCTCATGTCGTTCCTGGGGCATTGTGGAAGAGGAAAGCTGGCCCACACCAAAAGGAAAACAAGTGGAAAAAATCTGGGAGAAAATCAGCAAAATATTCTACTATTCTGTTGGGGGCTAGGGGTGCCAGTTCAGGTTCATCCCAGGCTCTGAGGGATGGTCCTTGGTAAAGTCATTAAAGATTATGTATTGAGTACCAACCATAGTTACTCACAGTTTTATCCCCAAAGCTTGAGCTGAGTCTCCTGACAGATTGCTGTTATTCAAATGAGATTGCATGTATTTTTTCTTGTTTGGCAATTAAGACAGAGAGTGGATGTAGAGCAGAAGGTGAGCCCTGGCACAACAGCAACTGGGAGGGCAGGAAGAAGCCAACCTAAGTAAACATGGAAGATCTTTGCACG
Organism: Ctenosaura bakeri; assembly: GCA_948474755.1. Lineage (NCBI taxonomy): Eukaryota > Metazoa > Chordata > Lepidosauria > Squamata > Iguanidae > Ctenosaura > Ctenosaura bakeri. The sequence continues at coordinate 115,396 of CAOLHI010002035.1, forward strand.
TTGCATCAGTAAATCAACGAAGTCTTGCAAATTGTAGCAAGCAGCTGCCCTAATAGGAGAGCTGGTGATTTGTACACACACCTTTGATCTTGCCTGGAGCTGAGCCCACCAAAGCTGGAGGATTTGCACCCGTCTCTCTCACCTGGAGATGACCCACAGAAAATTAGATACTCAGGTATAGACCCTGAGATCTGGTAACCCTATTGCAGCAGCAGAGAGAGGACATTTCTCAGAAATATGCCATGTGAGAAATGGTTGCTTAGTTCTGGTTGTCATTCTTGAGGGTTCAACAGCTTCTCCAGGGTTTTTCAGATATCTGAGGCAAGTTTGTGTGGATGCATCTTGTATCCAATGCAGATCCACTGCTAATTTTGCTACAAAGCTTGTGGTGGATATGAAGTGTTAGGGCATAGAGGCAGATATTGTGCCAGCATCTGTCCTCTGGCTTTTACAAAGATTCATGAGTGAGGCTGCTATTTTTCTGCTTTATAATTTCTTTTAGTGGTGTTTTTCAGTTTACCTTGTTGTGAAATGGTCAAGGATGCTGTGTACATTTCCCCCTTTTCTACAGCACATTTCTACATCATTTTGTAGCCTTCCTAGCTGCCCAGACCTCCTGAATTGAAATGTCTCGTGGGGAGGAGGTACTTCAACTTCAATCCACTAGATTAGATAGTGGTATGTAGCCCTTTAAGAAATAATCAGACAGGGAATAAAAGGGGGCAGGTTTAATAGTTCAGGAAACAGAGCAGCTTTCTCTTTTGGGACTTTGCTGAGGCTGTGCATTAAAGAAATTTGATGCTGTGGAATCTTATTGATCAGATAAGGTGTATTCAGGGCCAGCTCTGCCATTTACTTCTGTGATGTGATGCAATCACCTCAGGCTGTAGGGTGCTAAGAATGACAAATTTATCCCTCCCCACTTTACCTCTCTGGGGAGCTGCTAATAAACTGCATGTCTGCTCAAATCAAGAAATGACATGACTCAGAGCACCCTGCTATTTTTGCATCCTGCCCCAAGAAGCAGGAGACAGAGGTTGCAACAGCCCAATTCTTCATACTGCCACCAGTGGCCAGCTCCGTCAGCCAGCTACTTCCTGAAAACTTGGCTGTGTGGCTTTTCAGAGCCAGGCTCTGTGGAAAGGGCAGGAAGCCCTGGCAAAATCAATCATCTGCCCTTCCAACAGAGGTCCACACAGCTGGGCTCTCAGGAAGCAGAAAGATGTGTGAGATGCTAGTGGCAAAGAAGATGCTTTGGCTGTTATTGCCTCCACACTCTTTTTTTTTTTTTGTCTCTTTCCCTGTATGTATAGGAGGGAGGGAGGTCTGTTGCACTGCCTTACCCATCTCATTGTGCCTTCTCCTCCTTTCCTGGGTGGTTGTGAAGTTGCAGTGCAATGGGGGGGGGAGTTTACTGCTGCTCCCTCATGCAATGAAAGAGTTTTGTCCCCCCTGGGGATATTGTGTGGTATCAAAGTGGACTCAACTATGATCTCCGCAAAAAACAATACCAGAAATATTGCAATCATAGAGTTTGATAATGGAGACTCTGCAAGGAATTTGATCAGATGGAAAGAAAACAGAGCTTACATTTTCAGGACCAGAAGCAAATTTTCAAATATTCATAAGGGAAAGCATCAGAGACATGTGCAGAAGATAGACTTCCAGTGGTAAATCTGCCCAGCCTGGGGAAAAAAGACCCCCCAAAAATGAGTTATATTTGAAGCATAATGCAATGAGGCCTCACAAAACCACCTCCCATTAAGAGGAAATTTGTCTATCAGAGAAGCCAAGGCCTGGCAGAATCCACTGATGCATGGATAACACAGCTGCAATTAAGACTGCCTTCATCGATGCAGATGACATACTAAAAGCCAGAATCCCCATGGGATCAAACTCTAGATACAGCAAGCATCATTAATGGACAAGAGTTTACACTACTGTATGCTATCAAAATGGTCAGAGCACACAAGTCACTCAAAGCACAAATAAAAATGTGAGAAAGTCACAGTCAGATGTTAGATCTTGTATAGTAAAGAAACAAAGATGCATTTATATGTTATCTTTACAAGTGACTTCCTGGGGATAAACAAAAAAGACTCTCTCAAGTCTAAAATGGCCACAAAAACATATTGTCAAGAGGGTATTGGGGAGCAATTTTTAAGAAGGGGATATTGCCTTCCAAGATCTATTGGAGGTGGCTATTGCGACACCCGAGCCTCTGACAGTTCGTTATCCGTGCTTTATAGCATGCAGTATAACCCTGAACTCCAGCAAAGGAGCAAACCATGTGCACCTGCAGGAAATGTGCACTTTAAAATAAAAATGAAAGAAGCACCACGTTTCACCCAAGGAACACCTGGCATATAACCAATCACTTTACATATTCTTGCTAATCAAATGTCCAAAGAATAAGAAGATACTATGGCTACACTGTTAAGGATAACTTGCAAGCTGAGGAATATGACTTGGATGGCCTCACCGTGTTCACTGCAACTATCTGAGAAAGATGAAACCTAAGTAACTATCTTACTGAGCCACCAAAGGATATCCATAGCATTCAAAATGTTACTCTGATGCACAAAGAAATTGCTTGCCAATCACTGTGCACAATAAATCCTTGTCTACTATTTCAGTCTATTTCCATCTGGAGTAGATCACTTCTTCAGATATGAATAGAATAATAGAGTCACAGAGTTGCAAGGGGCTGTATGGATTATTAGGTCCAATCCTCTGCTCAGTGCGGGATCTCCAGTTAGAGTATTCCCAGCAGGTATTTGTCTAGCCTCTTTTTTTAGACATCCAGAGAAGGAGACCCCACCACCTTACTAGGTAAATGGTGCTATTGCTGAACTGTTCTTACTGTTAAGAAGTTTCTTCTAATGTTCAGTCGAAACCTACCATCCTGTACCTTAAAGGCATTAGACCTCATTCTACCCTTGGAGGCAGCAAAGAACAAAGCAACACCCTCCTCTTTATGGAATATACTCTAGATGGTGGGAAAATTCAGGAGCAAAAACACATTCAAGAGGAAGAGCCAATGTCTACATTTCTAATGGGTGGGATATCCCTACATATTGAGTCCTGGACCTGAAGGCATTGCAGTAGCTTCAGCTGATAAAAATATTGACAGCTACAGAGTGTCAGGCCAGTCCCTTACAGAAACAGAGAGCAAAACTAAATTCCTGTATGTGCTTGCAAGGAGAGGCTGCATATCATGCCATTGCAAAGTCATGCTCACAGCAAACAGAACATCAGTGATCTGCATAATGTGATGACTTCCCGCACTGTGAGATTCAAAATGAAAAAGGAACTGCACTGATAGAACAGTAAGGGATCATCTGTGTGAATGGACCAAAAGAAAGAAAAGTGTCAAAGAGATGATACAAAGAAAGCAAGTATGAGGGAAACTCTGTGCATTCCCAGCACTGGATAACCCACAAATTTTCAGCTTTGCAGTTCTTCTGTGTCCTTGACTCACTGTTCAGACATTAGACACAGATTAGACACAGAGAGTATTAACTTTGCAACCTTCAACAGCCCGTGTGTAGGGTTTCAAAAGAATGTAGTTCCACATTTCATCAGCAAAGGATTTTTTTTAAGTCAATGAAGTTCTAAATGGGCTAAAATGAGTAGATGTCCTCAGTCATGACATTTGGAGGCATGAAAATACCAGTGAGGAGCATGACAAAAACCAAACAGCATTACCAAAGAGGTTCAGAAGAATGCAGATTTAACAAAAACAACATTCAAATCAGTGTTGATCAGGGAGCTTATTTGGAAAAGAATGGCACTAAGCCAGATTCAGGGAGCATGGCAGTCATTGAATGACTGAACCCATCCACAGGTGAAAACTACTCTGAGACCATGCCAAACATGCTATTTTATCAACCTGAATTCATGTTCAGAGTAACTGAAATCACTGCTATGTTAAAAAGATTTGAGAATGAAAAGCAACAAGTGGTATTGAAGCAAAAACTTGGACAAAGCATTCAGTAACATAAAGGGTGCTATTATCTTGGAAGCCAGTTCAAACATGTTGATTAGAGTAAAAACACATTCCGAGCAGATTTACTTCAAGTTGCTGGGTCAGCATTGATGCAGGATGCATGCCCGGTGGTGTATGCATCAAGGGCACTGATGTTAACATGACAAAACTACACACAAATAAATAGTCTGTTGGCAGTGTTGGTAGCAGAAATGCCAGCATTATATTAACAAGAATCAAACACTGGTAGAGATGAATCATGAACAACCTAAGCTCATCCCCCTAGCCGCTTCTCCACTAGGATGTTCCAAACATTCAATCTACAAGTAGTGTACAGGCCATGGAAATACTTTCCATAGTCAACCTATACTTCAGGACATAATACCATAGAGGACATAATACCAAAGAGACAGATCTGGAGGACCACATGCACACAATGATAATCTGCTCACCATTGTAAACATATCATTGAGAAAAAGCAATAACAACAAGACAATGACCACTCCTTAACACACAATACTTGTTGGAAGATGACCTACCCACAAGCAGCTAGGTTTCGTCAGAGCTTTTGTGGATGACAAGGCTGGCCTAATTATGAAAATGCACTGATCCTAAAAAGAGAGGGAATAATATCCAGAAAGTTACAGATCCAGAAATAAGGTTCATAAAGGACATGTTGGAATGATGCTATATAAACAGTGAGTCAGAAACACCCTCTACTGGCCAGCAACAAATACACAATAGAAGAGATAGTAAGAAACTGTGCAGGATGCATGAAGTTTCAGAAACAGAATTGCAAAATACACATATGTATCCCAGAAATAAATAGCAGAGCTTCATGACGTTTGGCCACAGCCTTGTTTTAATTAGGTGGAATGCATTGCAGTTACCCTCCAATTATACTAGTATGATGATAAATGTGAGAAATTGATATATAAACATTTATTTATTTGCCTGTTTGTTTGTTTGTTTGTTTTGCAAAACATGGCATCTATCATGATTTACTATCAGTCAATGGACCAGACAGGGAATCAAAAGGGGAAGACCTAATAGCTTAAGAAACATTCGCATGCTGTCTTTTGCAGTTGTAGCTTTCTAGTTCTACTTTTTGGAGCTTCACTGAAGCTGTGCAATAAAGCTACTTAAAGAAAGTTACTGTGGAGATTTGTTAGTCAGGTAAGAAAAACTGAACCAGCCATGAGAATTTCTTCAAGTTTTTTTCCTCTGAACATTTTTTAAAACAAATTATGTTTTGTCAAATTGAATGGCAGGTTGAAAATATAGAAGAAAATTTAAAAGAAGTACTAACTGCAAATTCTAATTTTCTGTATTGAGTGGTTCTGAAAACTATTCCAACCCATTCATTGTTCAGGCTATTTTTCCTCTCCCCCTTTTTTTTCTTTTTTACTATATTGCTACTGTGTCCTGCATTAATTTGAAAATTCTTTGAAACGATAAAGAGTTTTAAAATTTTGTATTAGGAGACATTCTGAAAATTTGTCCAATACTAAGTTTGCATTATAACTTTTTTAAAGAATTTTATCCAGTTCTACTGTGTTTTGCCACAGCTGAGGCATTTTTAACTTTGTTAACAAATAAATGGGTCCTAGAGCAAATCAAACCTGAACTCTTCCTAGAAGCCAGGATGACTAAACTGAAGCTATCATACTTTGGCCATGTCATGAGAAGGCATGACTCACTAGAAAAGACAAGAATGCTTGGCAAGATAGAAGGCAGTAGGAAAAGAGGAAGACCATATTACACGTGGATAGCCTCAATCAGGGAAAACGTGTCGGGTAGCCCTCCATATTTTGGTAATGGGATATGTAGTAGGAGTTAAGTAATAGCTTGCTTGTAACAAGGTATGGGAACCAGTGACCGTTAGATAAACAAAAAGCTAGGAATGTACTGATAAGCACAGCCAGGCTGCACCAAGACTTCAAGGTCTCTTGCGGGCGGGAAGATGAACTCTTTGTCTTTTATGTTTTGTATTTTGCTAATTGCCTCCAGTTCACTCACTGAAGTCCTGCACAATGTATCACACTCCTAATAAATAGTGTTTATGCACTGTTCTATTTGTGTGTGTGAATTCAGTTCCTGAATCTGCAAGACGTGAGCAGGGCTGTTGACAATAGGGTGCCTGAGAGGTCTCTCGTCCATAGGGTCACCATACATTGAAATCAACAGCAGTTAACAACAACAATGTAGGGTTTTGTTTTGTTTGAACTACTCTGAGAATTCATTGTTTCTATGGACTATGGATTATTCCTGTGGATGAAATGGACCATTTAGTTTGTATCTTACTTGGTTTTTATCCAGTTATTATATTATTCTCCAGCTGTTATGTTTTGCTATGATGTGGGTGTTCAACTTCATTACTATACTTTTAATTTTAATTTTGGGTACTGATCTGACAATTTATCCAGCCCTTTTAATTTGCAGTGTGGTTTTGAAATATAGCTACAACCTTTGCAAAAGTCCCCCCCTAGATAATAAGATCTGAGTGCTTGATCCTCGATCCATTGGCTGCAGCAATAAAGTTGTGTTTGCAGACATGAAGGGAACTTAAATTTCTGTGAAGGGCTCAGTTAGAGCTCTAGGGTGTCCTGGAGCATTGTCAACAAGCAGTAGAATCTTAAAGGGAGTTTTCTGTTCCCTGCAATAAGCCTCAACTATATGTAGGTTTGAAATAATCTGAGAACCAAGTTGCAAATATATCAACAGTCATCCAGGCTTTTGCATCACTCTTGTAAAAAATCCCAAAGCTAGACTTTTAAATAGTTTATAAGGGCCCTAGGGTTCTCTGAATGGTATATAAGCATAGGCTTTAGGTTGCAGTCATTAGCTGCTTTAGCCCCTAGCAACAACGTTAACCAATCTTTCTTTTTTTAAAATAGGCTTAGATTTGTCTTCTGTTTCAATAAAAGTTCTAGCTGGCATTTTTTCCCCAATATAGGTCCATTTCATCTACACTGTAAATCTTTTGCTATGTATAGCCACCATCCTCCATGTTTTTTTTCTGCAAGATACATTTCTGCAGCTGCAGTATTTGCACTTCTTCTTCTTCTACTTTTATAGTATGCAAATTAGACCTTGTTTTAAATATATTAAACTAGCCTTTGCCAGCCTAAAATGTTTCTTCCACAAATGTCTGTCTTTCAACTTTCATTTTATTAAATGGACTTAGGACTTTGGCCTGGATAGTTAGAATGGATATTGTGGCTGATTTGGTCTTAAGTTTACACATTTAAGTTTTTTTTCCTATCAGCAATTAGGCTGCCCTGCTTTCTAATAACTTTAGTATGCTTCATAGCATTTTTAATTTCATCTAACATTTTGGCTTTATTCTCCACAATTGTTGGGCAAGATACCCCTGGCTTTTGGCCTACATAGGCCATTTCTGCACTACACTCTTATAGTGCAATTATTCCACTTTCAACATCCTATGGAGTCCTGGGGTTTGCAGTTTAGGGAGGGCACGGCTGGCCTCTCTCTAAACTGCAAACCCCAGGATTCCATAGGATGTTGAAAGTGGAATAATTGCACTATAAGAGTGTAGTGCGGAAATGGCCATAGAACGATAGAATCACAGAGCCAGAAGAGACCACAAGGGCCATCAAGTCCAACCCCTTGCCATGCAGGAATACACCATCAAAGCATTCCAAACAGATGGCCATCCAACTTCTGTTTAAAAACATTACTCATTGACATGCCTTCCTCACTAAATTCTAGCTTTTCTTGCACATTAAGAATTTTATGGGGTTCTTTTAGCTTTATCACTATTGTTATGCCATTATGAATACAATATTATAAGCACAAATAATTAAGATATTATAATATCTACTCTCTGTGTATAAATATATAATTACTCTCTCTCTCTCTCTCTCTCTGTATATATATGTGTGTGTGTGTGTATATGTATAATTATATAATACAGTATACAATAAGACATTTTATTACTCTGTGTGTGTGTGTGTGTATAAATTTTATAAGTAGAAATATAAGTATTATAAGCACAAATATTGTACAGTTGTCCCTCCACATTTGTGGGTTTAACTTTTATGGATTTGATTATTTATGAGTTGCTCTGACCCCTGCCGTGCCACCTCAAGTGCTGCTTTTCTTGGGGAAGCTTTTCTTTTGGCAGCTCTGATCAGGCTGCATAGCCCTTTAAAAACTCACCTCTGGCCCTCTTCATCCTTCACCAGCCACTGTCTGGCCAGCTAAGGATGGCTCACACTCCAATTTCTCAGCAGCACAAATCTTCTCCCGATGCGCCACCCAAGGAAGGAGGATGAGAGAGAGAAAGTATAAGGCTACCATGCCACCTTTCCCTCTCCTTTCTCTGACCTGTTTTGGACCCTTTGCCTGTTCCTGCCACCGTGCCTTGGCTCCCTTCCCACAGGCACATGCACACAAACACATTTTGATATTTATGGTTTTTCCATTTTTACAAGGTCTTACATCCCTAAACCCTAGTGAATGTGACAAGAGACACATCACAAACAACTTCTTCAGTATACAGTACTGTCCACAAGATGTCACTCAGCCGATTGAGAGAAAAAAGCAGTGCATGGTTATAAAAGCATTGTGCAGATATGATGACAGAGCAGACCACATATTGAATATATGCATTCTGGGTATAATTCAAACCAGTAAAAAATGTGGGTTGTTGAAAAGCATTGAAAAATCAATTAAATCAATGGTGGCTAATTTAATCTCCTTCCGATATAATACCGCTTTTACTCTACTTTGATTAGACATCATTTGCAGTACTGTGTCCAGTTCTAGGCACCATCGTTTAAGAAGGGCATTAACCAGCTGGAAAGTGTCCAGACATGGGTGAATTCGCCAAGATGGTGAATGGTCTGGAAACAAAACCCTACAAAGAATGGTTGAGAGAGATGGGCTTGTTTAGTCTGGAAAAAAGATGACTGAGAGGTGATACAATGGCCATCATTAACTATCTGGAGGCCTGTCATGTAGAAAGAGGAGCCAGCTTTTTTTCTGCTGCTCCAGAGGGTTCAAATTACAAGAAAGGAGATTGTGACCAAGCATTAGGAAGAACATCCTAACAGTAGGAGCTGTTCAACAGTAGAATAGAGTATAGTAGGTCCCTATATCTGTAGGAGATACATTCCCAGACCTACCATAACCAATAACGAAAAATGTGGATAACAAAAAAAAAAAAAATTCAGTGGGATGAACAACATAGGTATTGAGATGAGTATGCAGCTTGGAGAGGAGGCCATGAAACTTGACAGAACTTTAGAATCTAAGAGAAAGAAGGCTTTGTAGTTATTATTTGCAGTCCAAAGCCAGTGCACAACTGATAAAAACATAAAAATTAACAACATGTGGTCTCAAAAGAGATGAGAAAAAAATGTTTTTGGACTGCATTTCAGCATGTGTAAGTGAAACCACGAATACTGGTCACATGGATATGAGATGACCTACTTTACTTTGTTAGCTGATGAACTCTCCTCTTTTTGAAGGTTTGACATAAACGTTGGATAGGTATCACTCACGGATACTTTAGCAGTGGATTCCAACACGGGCAAAGGATTGGACTGGATGACACTTGAGTTCATTTCCAACTGTATGATTCTATAATTCTGAGATTTCAGTGACTTTCCTCAGTTGGCTCCAACAGCCCTAAATGTTTAATATCTACCTTTCAAAATCTGAGTTGATTAAAAATGGCTCCCCTCATTCTTAATAACTAACTTGTCTTTGTTGAGTGATTTTTCTTTAATAACACTTTTGATTCCTTAGACAATAGACAACTCAGAACAATCTCCTACAGCCTGTCTCAAGAAACAGACTGGACAAGGATTCCTCTCCAATTAACTGGAAAAAGAGGGAGCCAGGATGTGAGCTTCAATGTCTCTTGCTGTGATTTCACCATTGCCGGTGGAAAGGTAAGTACCTGGACATTTCCTACAGTGGAACCTCCCTTCCTCTCCAGACTCTCTGCTTCCAAGATGGAGCTCTTTCCTACAGACTTAGGTTTTTACATCACTTATGAATATGAGCAGTGAAACAAAAACTGCTGGCTCCATGGCGGCTGAGCAGTTAAATGCCCTTCAAAGTAAGGAATTAATTTGGCTAAGACTGGAGTGACAACAATATGGGACAAAGGTGCCTTACTAGTCTCCCAGAGGACCTTAGGGGACTGCACTCTCATTCTGCCATGAGCCCCCCAAGTGTGTTTTGCTTTTATATTCTGGCACCAGTCTCCTAAGCCCAGGAGAGGCCACATTCTCTCTTCCTCCCCACTCAAGTTACGACTTGTTGAAAAAAGGTCTCTCCTGGGCCTCAAACTACAGGGTGGGAGGCCATATGGTAGTGATACTTCTTCTGACACATTATGGTGCATTTGGGGCAAATGAATTTAGGGGTTCCACAGGGGCCTCAAAAATGACTTTGTGATGCCTAAAACCTAGACAAGCTGCTCTCAAGTCAGTGTAGAGTACCAAAACAGATAGACTCAGAACAAGGAAGTTTAATTTTCTTCCTCTACCAGTCAACATGTATGTGACAGGCCACTTAATATTTGCCATATCTCGCAAAGAATGACTGCCACAGAGACATTCATTCATCCTGCAGCATTACTAATCCAAGAGAAGATTGGTTTGTTGAGCACTGTAGTCAATCAAAGGTGACATCTTAAACCTATGTGTGATTATGTACAAATGACATCACAGCCTATGCCCTAGATGTCTTGACCATCCAAAGCCACAGCATCTCTGTGGTGCAGTGGAACTTTAGAGTCTCCCTTCCAATTGTATCTCTAAGCTGTTCAATATGATTTAAAGGGGCTGAATTGTAGAACAATGTAAGTATATATAGATTTGAAGCTGAAATCAAGGTGAAAGAATTAGCGCTTTACTTGTTATGTGTAACTAGTTATATATACTTTGTCATTGTTATTTGTAACTAACTTCCTTGGGCAGGGATATTATAGAATCATAGAATCATAGAATCATAGAATCATAGAAATGTAGAGTTGGAAGAGACCACACGGGCCATCCAGTCCAACTCCCTGTCATGCAGGAACACCCTCAAAGCACTCCCGACAGATGGCCATCAAGCCTCTGCTTAAAAACCTCCAAGGTAGGAGACTCCACTACTCTCCGAGGCAGCAGATTCCACTGCCGGACAGCCCTGACTGTCAGGAAGTTCTTCCTGAGGTTCAGGTGGAATCTCCTTTCCTGCAGCTTGAATCCATTGCTCCTTGTCCTGGTTTCTGGAGCAGCAGAAAACAAGCCCCCTCCTTCCTCTACATGGCATCCCTTCAAATATTTAAACATGGCTATCATGTCCCCTCTTAACCTCCTTTTCTGCAGACTAAACATACCCAGCTCTCTCAGTCTATCCTCATAGGGCATGTTTTCCAGGCCTCTCACCATTTTGGTCACCCTCCTCTGGACTTGCTCCAGCTTGTCAATATCCTTCTTGAATTGGGGTGCCCAGAACTGGACACAGTATTCAAGATGGGGTCTAACCAAAGCAGAGTAGAGTGGTACCAGTACCTCCCTCGATCTAGACACCATACTCCTGTTGATGCAGCCGAGAATTGCATTGGCTTTCTTGGCTGCCGCATCACACTGCTGACTCATGTTCAGCTTGTGGTCTATGAAGACTCCTAGATCCCTTTCACACGTACTGCTATCCAGCCACGTGTCCCCCATCCTATATTTCTGTATTCCATTATTTCTGCCTAAGTGTAGGACCTTACATATTAACTGATTAATTAATTAAATCCTATGTGCAGTGTATAACTACATTACATCACATTGGTAACTTAGTAGTAATTTAATGGTAACTTCTTTTGTAGTATAACTGTAACTGTTGAGTGTTTTTTATGGGGAAGTGGCCCGAATAGCAGAGGAGGAAATAGTAGATAAATAGTAGAGGAGGAAAATCTCATTGTTCAAGTACTGACTTGTTTTGATGCAGTGATGAGGTGGGTGGAGAGAGAGAGAATATTTTGTACCCATGGAGCCTGGAATAGGGGACAGGGGGAGATTGAAACCCTCCTAAAATTAGGCTGGGTGGGGTGCTGGATCAAATGATCCGGCAGAAGTGGACCACCAAGACTCCTAACGTAGTTGAGCCATCTCAATCATTATCAATCAGAAGTATACAAAACAACCATTAATTTTCTGTCACTTTCATGGTGCTCAGATTGTTACCACCTTCAACTGAATGATGATGGCAAGGATGGTGATTGTTTTAGTTAACTTCTTTGTTTTCATTGTTTTGTAAAAATGTACGGGCAAGTAGTAAAATCAATAACAACCCACCCGCTAATGCTGAAAGCCCTGACCTTACCTTAAAAATAGTTCCAGGGTCCCTGTTTGTGCCACAGGTGAACAGCTTATATTTCAGAAGTATGTTTTTGAACGCAGCTGTTTCACTTCATTTGACAAATGGGAAAGCAAACAGTATTAATTGTAACTCCAATGGTAGCTATTCAGGGGGAAGCATTTGATCTTTTACAATAATAATTGATTACTTTTTTAAAAGTAATTTTCCAAGTTCTGAGAAGGGAGTAAGATGAATCAAAATCTAAGGTTTGTCAGGTGTAGAGAAAGAATGTACTGTGTTAGGGGAAATCATAACTCAATTATGGAATATATGGTTTGTGTACAACAGGTTGAAGGCTCAGTCTTAGATTATCTCCAGTTCAGGTAGCAGGTGATGCGAAAGAGCTTCTGCCCGAGGGTATTGGGAGCCTGTCAAGACTAAACAAGTCTGATTTGGGTAGACAAACACTGGCCTGGTTTATAGTGCTTTCCTAAAGTGCGTGTTGTATCTAGAAATCTATGTGTATGTTGATTCTCTCTTTTAACTGGTCAGTTTTTGGAATGGTTTTCAGCCACTGGCAGAATACTAGTTTAAATGCTTGTCTACATCAGGAATGGGCAACTGCTGCAAATCTGGGGAACAGTTCTCTGCTCTTAGGACCCTCTGAGGATTGCAGAAGCCTACTTCTGTCTTTAAAAGATTAATATGTTAGTGAAAGGGGTAGGGACATGAAACCTATTTTAAAAGTGAATTGCAGCTCATGGAGGCTTCCAGGAGAAGCCATGAGGCTACAGGACTACAGAAGTGGGAAGGATCCAGGGTGGCTGAAGTTCACTGACTCACAGAGTCAGAGGATTTGAAGTGGGAAGCTCCATCAGCCATATTTTTGTGCTAGGAGATGCAACACAGGACTAATCTAATTATCTAATTCCTTCTCATTAGGGTTGTGAAAGCTCAAAATGCAATCTATTACTACTTACAATTTGTTTTACTCTATTCAATTACTACAATCTAATATTTCAGTCTGTTCTCTATTATTCTGCTATTTAATCTATTGTCATTTGTTTTGATCTTTTTTTAATATGTTATTATTATTTTTCCTGTGTAGATAGTGAAAAACCAGTTCTTACAACAATACTACAAAAATGGCATAAAGTTTCTTACGATGTTTCCAGATGGCACGGCTCAAATTTTGTATCCTTTTGTAGCTTGCTCATCCACAGGGTATTGGGTGGAAAGGGCTGCAGAGGCAGAATTGAAACTAAAGTAGGCAAATGATCTTTAGGATGGCAGGCAAATTTTCCTTAGTCATGGTCTTCATTTCTTACACATCACTCTGCCTGTTGCTGTGCCTGGTATTTGATGTACAGTCCTCCTTCCACATTCACAAGTTTGACCTTTGCGAATTTGATTATTCGTGAGTCACATGCTTGCCTCTCCCCCATTCTCCTCCTCCCATTCCCTTGACTTGGGAGACTTGTGTTTAAAATGGATGTTTTTTGACTTTTGAGTGAGCAAAACGCCCCCACTGCTGGAGGCGTGTCCTCTCTGCCACGTGGCTGCACATTCTGCTGTGCAATGGCTGCAGTTTGGTCAGGTGCTCTCTTTGCTCTTACCCCTCCCCTCTGGGAGGAATCTTCTTTCTTAAGATGGCGACTGGAAGTAGTGGAATGCTAGAACTCAGCTCACCACTCTTCTCCATCTGAAGAGAAAGCACCAGTAAGCCCTTTACCTTGTCTTTTTTCTTCTCTCTGGGAGCACCCTGGGAGGGAAAGCAAAGGACTGGGGGAGCTGGGGAGGAGGATCGTGGGAGAGTTATTCAAGTTTTTTCCACTTTCTTGAGGGTTCTGTGACCCGAATCCTTGTGAATGTGGAGGGTTCACTGTACTTATAACCCACTTTTCTGCATAATTAGATTTAAGAACATTTTTATGCTGCTTTTCATTTTGAAATAAGTCTTGAAGCAGTTAAAAGTAGATTTAATGAAACCAATTGCTAAAATAATAGAGCAATCATAAAATGCTAAATTTAATAAAGTAAGTGATAATGAACAAATTCTTAACTGGCTGTCCTAATAGGGGAATAATTAAGAAAATGCCTGGAGAAACAAATAAATCTTTGGTTGATGGTGGAAACAGCTGATACTTGGAGCCCCTCTAATTTCAATGGGAGATCATTCCATGTCATGGGTCCCACAACAGGGAAGGCTTTTCTTCACACTGTGACCAAACTAGCCTCATTAGACCACAGGATGGTAACCAGAACATCCCTTTCAATGTGTTAAGGCCAAGGCATTATATACAACAGAAAAGATTGTGTACACTCAAAGAGTTAATTCATCAAAACTATCCACATGTCTGATAATGTGACAGCTTTGCTGAGCAAGTCAAAGGGTCAGAGAAGCCTTATCTACATACAGTTATCCATCTGGAAATCTGGCAATAATTGTTGTACAAAAGAACGAGAGTGCAGGCTACATTTGCATAGTCCAAGAAGACAAGCCTGAGAATGCAGAAATTCAAGCAGTGTTTGAGTCCTGCGGTAATGGGACTTGCTATCACCCAAATGGAGTTGTGTGGTAAGTCCATGTAAAGCTAAGGGGGGATTCATCTTGGAGTTTTTTGGAGTGCATACTCCTAAGCTTTATGTGTAATGAAGGAGTGGACTGGATATGCCACTGCTTGAAAAATGAATGCAATGCCGTTTAATACCTGAAGTGGAGAATATTGACCAAAAATAATCTTGGGACTTACTCTGCACAAAAAGTGCATTTGGATTTTATGCACAGAAAAGGATATTTCTATGCAGATTTTTAAAATTATTTATTTATTTGCACCAATAAGTCCCAAAATGTAAAGACCCTTGGAAAACTGCAGTTTTTAAGCACAGGAAGAAGAAAAATGGTGCACCCTGGTGGCGCAGTGGTTAAATGCTGGCACTGCAGCCACAATGTTGTGAGTTTGATCCTGCCGGGCTCCAGGTTGACTCAGCCTTCCATCCTTCCATAGGTTGGTAAAATGAGTACCCAGCTTTTTGGGGGCAATTGGCTTAAACACATTGTAAACCGCTTAGGGAGTGCTTCACACTGATAAGTGGTATAGAAATATAACTGCTATTGCTATAATTTATTCCTTCTTGTGACAACAAAATTTGTGAAGATTTACCTATTAATTTTTGCTGCAGTAGACTAACACAGCTACACTTTTGGTGGCAATTAAACATTATTTGGCTATGGAGACAGTGGTCTTGATGTTTAAATGGGATAACTACATATGCAAGCAGGCTGAAACGGGAGACAAAATCAGCCAGCCAGGTTGTTGTTGTTGTTAGCCTAAACCTGGCATAAGCCTCAGTTCAGCATCTCTTCAGAGTAGTGTAAATGTCTGTCTGCAGACCATACACTGCACTGAACTAATATACCACACCCAACTCCTGCATCTACTTCACATGACAGTCCATGCTTCATGGCAAGCAGGACGGTTCAGAGAAGCATCTGGCAATAACTCCTCCCCCAATAGCCAGATGCACAACAACTCCAGAAACTGAGATCTTTGGGGGTGTCAAAGCTTCTGTAATCACTGTGCATCTGGCTGTGGTGTTGCCTGATGTTTGTTTGAGCCTTCCTGCTTGCTGTGAAGCATGGAATGGTCATGCACAGCGTCTTCAAAGCTGTAAAGTAGGTTGGATAGGTGGGGGCTTTGGGAACTCTGTGGAGAGGACAGGAATATGAACCCCAGCAGTAGCCAGGACTACTGGAATCCTAAGTGATCTGTTACATTATGTAACTTTATGTATACCTAGCTATGTAGCAGGAGTGCTAAGAAACTCCTTTACTGAATTGCAGAGGTGACTAATGAGACACTGGGAAGAGCACCCAATGCATATTGGGCACTTTGTTCACTCTGCTATATAGTGATGTAACAGCAGCCCTCTACTGGATATGGATGTTACACAACTGTATGGTTCTAATTCACACAGATTAAGTACACTTATGATGATGTGAGGTCCCAACAGGATTCCAGTCAACATCCATATGCATAAGGGACACTTACAGAAGCATATCTTCCCACATGAATTCTAACTATTGTACGTTAAGCATTTTTTTCCCTCTTGGATGTGGCACTGTTTGGACATGGGGTGGAGTGGGGTTGTATAGTCATTCCTTTTTCCTATTTGGTGCTTTCCTTAAATTATTGTTTTCCACCTTCAGGATTAATATAACCATTCGAGGAGGCCATTATTCGGACCAAGCAGGCAATAAAGTGAAAACGTGGATCTGGCCAAACAACTTGCAGAAATGCAATCCCAGTGTATCATTTAAACCTGTTTTTCTCTCCTTGAACCTGAACGTTGGTGTGAGAATACTAGCACAAGACAAAATAGCCATTTCTTTTCTTGCAATGGGGAAGCAAGCAAAAATCAACATAGGAACAAAAGTAGAGGTACTTTATTTTAGACGAAATAGGAGGAAATATGGGGCATGAAATCTGTGTCACAATTGGGCAAGAAATGGAGGAATATTTTCTGGGAGAATGGAAACTCTTTTAAAGGGGAAGAGACATGGAGCAGTTTGCTTCAGGCTATTTGAAAATTGAAACCTGCTGAATGTGGAGTGCCACATTGCAGATGGATATGTTGGGCCAACATTTAGCATCAACCAAAATAAGCCCATTGACTCAATGAGCTTAACAGGAATGTTGATTTACTAAGTAGTGTGTCTATTTTAGTTGGGACTGACCACTGGATTTAGCCTATGCAGGTTTATTGTTGTCATTGTGCGCCTTCAAGTTTTGTTTATGATAACCCTAAGTCTATCACAGGGTTTTCTTGGCAAGTTTTGTTCAGAGTGGATTTGCCTTCACCTTCCTCTGAGGCAGAGAGAGTGTGATTTGCCCAAGATCATCCAGTAGGTTTTCATAGCTGAGTGGGGATTCAGAGTCCAGAGTCATAATCCCATTCCCAAACTACTACACCACACCATTAAATAATTCAAGAGAAGACCTAAAATGTTTCAATAAGCAGTTGGAATGAACCATTGTTTTAATGAACATTCATGGAAAAGGAGACCAGTTGACCAATCCATTAAGAAACTCAGAAACATTTGCCAAAAACAAAACAAAACCTTCCCACAACTCACAAACTGTATTAACAGAAGAATTCTGGTGATTCAAAACAAATCATATAGTTCCATATAGCTGAGGATGGCATCGTGTGCTTCATGAACAACATGAAGGCACTTGGTGCATGTGGCATATTTCCTCAGTCACCTCATATAACTCTTCTGTTCCTTTAAAAAAAAAATTTTTTTTTTGGCTTAAGACAGACACAGGGGTCAAATGTATTTTAAATAGCAAATTGATCCCTTCAAAGGTTTCTGGAGATAAACATTTGCCATTTGGAAGTTTCAAAAGAATCTGGAGGTCTCTGTGGCCTGCCCAGATCCAACCATAAAGTCACTTATGGTGAGTCTATGAATGAGGGACGTAAAAAAATCTCCAGTCATCAACTACCCAGCTAATATCTTGCAAACTCAGGGCCATGGCTTCCTTGATTTAATCAATCCACCTACAGTGAGGACTCCCTCTTTTTGTTTTCATACTGCTTCCCATGTTGTCTCATGATATGGCCAAAGTTCAAAAGCCTCACTTGAGTCATCTTCAATTCTAGGGAGATATCAGGGATGATTTGGTCTAAGACCCATTCATTTGTCTTTTTAGTAGTCCATGGTATCTGTAGAACTCTTCTCCAACACCACATTTCAAATGAGTTGATTTTCTACAGCATACATAGAAAAATCAAGTGCTCTCACATGACATAGAGAAGGCAAGAAGCAATGTATTTAGTGGATTTCTGTAGAACATTCATGTTAAAAAGATTGAAAATTATTCAGCCATATAGTTTTGTAAATCAGGTCCTTCTGTAGCAATTCTGAATAATTATTTGTGTTTCTAATACTGTACCTTTTATTTGAAGGTGATACTTTCAGTTAGAACATGTAACAACCAAGGTAGCTAGATGATTAATAACCTCTACAGTAGCCGTTTAGTTGGTTCTAGATTTTATGAATTCATTATATGTCTGAATAAATTTGTGCTAACATAAAGTGATGTGACATCAGCTGTTAGGAATATGGTTGTCATAAAATATGTGTTTGTTCAAGGTGTCATTAATATATGATGGAAGATTTTGTAACACGGGCTGTGGCTGTAGATCAACATATAGTGAGAGCCTGTGATCATATTGTTACTGGGAACAAAAACACCTTGGGTTTACGAATTTTAGGTAACATTAAAACTCATCTGGAAATGACTAGGGGTTGATTGGCAGATCAGTTGTTTCCATGTCAAGTCGTTTCTGCTTTTTAAAATGCTGCATGATTTTGGTGATGTACCAGTTAAGATCTGCAGCAGTGTCTTTGTCAAGAGGCTTGTAGGTTTTTACACCATTTAATTGTCTAAGGCCTTCAGAAATACAGTCAACAGTGTTTGATATAACAACTTACACTGTTATCTTATATGATACATAACTTTACATATACCTAGCTCAGGAGCAGAGGTGCTAAGAATCTCCTTTACTGAAATGTAAAGATGCAAAACAGGACACCAGCAACACCCTATGTATTGGTGCCCAGTATACATTGGGACTGATGCAGTGCCAATTTGTATCAATCCAATTGTGCATTGGTCACCAATGTGCATCAGGCACTTTGCCGGCACTGCTACATAGTAATGTTAACAGCAATTTTTACTGGGTATGGACATCACAGAACTGCACAGTTCTAAATCCTACATACATGGCTACTTACAAAACATAAGTCCCCAATAGGATTCTGGCCTTAATTTTTAACATGATATTGTCCTCTTTGGCAATTCCTGTGGTTTAAAATGATGCCTCAATTTAATACAAACATGGCAAAACTGTTCATATCTTAAAAGTCAGTGCTATGGGTTAGAAAAGAAGGATAAGAAGAAATTATTCACAACATACACACATCTATTGGCATAGGTGATCAGAACCGAAATGTGTATTAAAAAAATCTAGTGGATCCTTACCCACAGAAAGTAAGAAAGGTAAGAAACATGCTGAATAGAACATCACAAATTCTGCCAGGAGAGTAAAGCATGGAAGAAGAAAACCTTTTCAGGTATAGTGGCATATAAATATTGCAAAATACAAGCCACGTACTGTGAATTACTGTGGTCATAACACTGAGGGCTAAGGATTGGGAAGTGCTGTGATTCAATTCTGGTTAAAGGACAGACTATTTTAAATACCTCAAACCAATTGCTAACTAACTAGACTAGGCCCATGGAAGTACTAGCAACACGCTAAATTAACACATAAGTCATTTCCACTCATTTGAGAGGTTTACAGTACTCAGGAATAACAGCTGGATTTAGGCCATAGTTATATTTTGTATGTTTCAACCGTCTATCTCTGTAGTATCCTTGGTTCTCAAATTACACTCATTTACTCCTCAGTTTAGTAACCAAATAAAGAGATATGCTTTCCATCTCATGCAAAAAGCAAAACCACAGCAACAAAGAAGCATTTTTGCCTAGTAACTACCAGCTTCTGTAAATGTGGAAGTGCTTAGAGGCAGCTGACACATCTGACAGAAAACCCAAGCTTGCCATTCAATCAGTCTTTTTTGTTTGATGAGTGGCCCTGGTACGATACAGTTCTTTATAAATGCACTTTGGCATATTTTCACTTTACAAATTGTAGAAGTACACTTTAAAAATGTGCAAGGTAGCCCTTGATCTACAAGGTCTTGTTCAGGTGATACACATATGTACAGAATGAGAGACTTAGAACAGTTGACCCTTTTCATTTCTAAGATTCCAATCCTGTATCTACTCAGAAGGACATTTTGATTGCTGTATGAAACAGTTCCTGTTGACTTCTGTATAGAGTGTGAGAGGAATCAATCCAACAAGCTTTCTTCTCCCAAGAGCTGCAGTCTATTGAGTGTAATCTTCCAGAAGTATGTGGGGCTAAAGCCAGTACATGAGCAAAGCCAGAATCAAAAGTAGGCAAATCCATCCTCTCTGGTACCACCTTATTTCTCTCTTTTATTAACACCTCTCACTATACTTTTCTCTCTGCTCATCAGGCTGCTGTGAGGACACAATGCTTTTGTGAAAAATCTAGAATGAGCATGAGCAGAGGGCTTTTGGAATCAGATTGGGGAAACATATTGTATAAAAATGGAAATCATGACTTTCATCAACAGTTCGAATTAAAACTTTTATTTTGGTGCTGTTAATTGCTGAATCAATTAGCTCTCCTTTAAACAGATGTTTATCCTGGTTTTATTTTTAAGCAAGTTATTTAATTTCTATTAGTTGGAAGTATGTAAGCCTTAAAACACCATGTTAATTTTCTGCTTTTTGTTTCCCCAAAGCTACTTCCTGATCATCATCCATGGCCAAAGCATGTATCTGATGATGATCTCCTGCTGTTTGCCAACAGAATAAAAATTCTCCGTATGTTTGCAAAATTGCATGGATGCATAGACTTTCCTACCAGTGACTGGGGGCCCAAAGTTCAGTTCCCTTCATACCTTTTGAAATGGGCTTTGCGATTAATACATCTCTGCAAAGAGTGTGAAATAAGCTCAGCTCTGGACAATTTAATCATGGAAATAATAAATTCACCAACCTGATCATCATCATTTTATATGAAAATACTAGCTTCTTTGTTGGACAATATATCTCTTACCGTGTTGAATTCTGTATGTGCAGAAGATCAGATTGAAATATTACCAAGCATTTTGTATATCTCGGGCACAAAATGTTGTAAAATATTTGGTATCTTTCTGCATTATCAAGAACATAGAACTAATTCCAAATGACCTCAGAAATCGATATGTCTCAGCTAAACATCTAGAGTCAACCAGTGAAAGAGCTTAACAGGGTCACGCAGAAAGGAATTCCAGGGTGTAAACATGACTACCATATAAGATGAGGGAGGCAATAAAAATAACTTGAAGGAATGTTATTACTTTCAACCAGCAGATTTCCTAGACTTTTTTTTTGTTAAAAAATTACTTCTTCATTTTAAAAATGGAGAGATTTCTAATTAATATCCCCATATAGTTGATGAGTGATTGAAACTACAAGATAAATAGACTTGGGGCAAGCTAATGATGATCTTGAGAGCAAGACTGTTGTAGTGGTTTGAGCATTGAGCTGCAACCTGGAGACCAGAGTAATTCCCTGTTCAGCCATAGAAAACCACTGGGAGACCTTGAGCACATCACAAACTCTTAGCCCCTGAAAACCCCATGATAGTCTCACATTAGGGTTGCCATAGGTCAGAGACAGTGTGAAGGCACACAACCACCACCACCACCACTAAAGTCTATTCAATAAGATCAAGACTGGACGAAGATCTAATCCACGGGTTTCCTGCAGAGTAAAATGCTCCTTTTAACTACCACATGAAGGTAGCAGCACCTAGGAAAATGAGCTGCTGCAGGGAAGAGGAAGCAAGTGACACTACCAGCTATATATTACTATCTTTGATAATTAATGTTCTTGCTAATAAGCTGTGGCTTGTAAAATCGTTTACTGAGACTTAATCATTCCTAATTAATAGCTGCCGAAGGGATATAGTTTACAACTGGAATTTCCTTCACAAAATGACAGACTTAAGTTTTTGTCAGGACCACTGTTCTGAAAGCATGCGGTTTTCTGAGTATCACAAAGCTCTTATTCTTAACCTGAACAAAAGTCAGTTTTAAAAGCCCTTGATCTCCTTCCCTTAGCACAGGAATGGGGAACTTTTCACCCCCAGATGTTTTAAACTACATCCCCCACAGGCTCTTACTATAGGCTATGCTGGATAATGCTGATGGGGCTTGTAGACCAAAGCGCCTGGTCTCCACCCTTGCTTTAAGAAAAGAGACTTCAAAGACATACCTGGTTCAGAGGACTTTACCAGAGAAACATAAGACATTATGTTCAAGCCATACATGGGAAAATATCCTGGTTTGGGCTGCTACTGTTCAACAGGTACTGATGTTGTACTGTATTTCCAGTTTTAAATTATTTACCGTATCTTTACATTTACATATTATTGAACGTATCTTTGTGCTCTTTGCATCTATGGCTGATTAGCCAGTAGGGCAGGAGACAGAATGTATATCCAAAACTTTGGTTCACAAAGTTTGGATACAGGTCTGCAACTTCTACATTACCTAGTCATTGATTATCAGTATACAAAAACTATCTACTTGGCTTAGGCTAAGTCTTGCCCTTTTTGCCTTGGTTCAAGAAACTGAGAACACTGTTGTGCAGTCTGAAGAACTTGTAAAAGGAATTGAGTTAGAGGCTTGATCCCCAGATGAATGTTGCCTTGTGGATCTTCCAGAGGTTACATCACTATGGTTTTTGATGCTGAAATTTGCCACTACCTGGCCAAAAGATCTGTAGGGCTTGATCTCTCTTCTCCCTTTACATTTCATCAGCCTGGCAAACTGAGTTCTTATATCCTTGCTGTATAGTGAATAAACAAAAGGATTGATCAGAGAATTGGCTTCTCCTAGAAGGAACAAAAAGTTCTTCAATACTGGGGCCACGGTACAAGTGTTGCAAATAGCTTTCACAATGGCAGTCACATAATAAGGGCCCCAGAAGAGGATGAAGCAGATGATCATGATGAGGACAGTCCTCAGTGCTTTGAAATGGCGAAGGTGAGCAATAAAGGTGTCAGTGCGCAAGCAAGCACGCTGGATCTGCTTGTGCTGTAGATATGCTATCCTACCCACTGAGATATGCAAACAGACCAAAGTTAGCAAGGCAGGAACAAAGATGCCAAAGCAGATTATGTATAAGTAGTCACTCTTAGCAACAGAGAGGAGCCCACACTGACCCTCTGTATAATTGCTCTGTTGCAGTTGTGAAGAAATAAGTGGCAAGTGTCCCACGAAGAAGGCAACGCTCCATAGGACAACAAGAGAGATGATTATAGGCCTCTTGTTCATCAAAGTAGGGTAATGGAGGGGCAGACTCACAGCCAAGTACCTGTCCAGAGAAACCAATAGCAAGGTGAGGATAGAGCCAATGCAAGGAGAAATGCTCATGCAAATCCGCAGGAGACAAAGGTGTAGATTTGTATCAAATAGTGCATCTGTTGCATCATCCAAAGCATCCCCAATGCACATGATACCAACCAGCAGATCAGCAGCTGCTAAGTTAAGTATGAAGACATAGTTTCTGCTTGGTCTCTTCTTCTTCAGCTGGCAGATGATGACAATGACTAGCAGGTTAGTAGATGGGATGCAGATGCTTAAGGCCACATGTAGCACTGCATATACAATAGAGGGCATCTTCCTTAGCAAGCAGTGACAGGAACATTGGGCTTAAGATGCCCCCTACATACGGGCAACATCAAGTTGGAAGCAAACAAGTACTTCTGTTAGCAAATTGCTGGTGTCACAGCAGAAAGAAATGAAAACCTGGTGGTTAGAGTGCTTGGTTCTGCTCAGATGATGGTCTTCAAACTGACAGAAAATTATTCAGAGAGGTATTGCCAGTGCTGCTGTAGCTTCCAGCTTCTTGCTTTCTCCTGGAGAATACAAGTTCTTCCCTTCACAGAGGTATCTTTGAGGATGCACAGAGGACCAACCTTCTGTCAGCTGAAAGCTTCAGGCAAAATGAAGTCATCTGGCAGGATGAAAGGAGGAAACAACTAGGGAGGGAGGTTTGTTTAATCAGTTCCTGAAACTGTCGTTGACGCAGAGAGATAAGGATGGACTTTGGCAAACAGAATAAAGTGTTATCCCACCCCAATCCATTAGATACCTCAAATGAGTAGCAGAAAGAACATTTGCTTTGTGCATGCAGGAAAATGATCCAATGTCTTGAGGCTATTAAAATATGGAACATGTCAACGAGGTCACTCATTATTTGATCCTGGGAGGAAAACATGTTTCAGTTACAATAAAGATGGCCTTTTATTCCAGCTAAGTGGATGATGGATGTCAAACATAAATCTCAGCATATAAACAAAAAAATACTCAAGAGCTTTCAAACTTTGCAATACTGGTTGGTTTTGAAGGTTTGTTATACGAGGCTGGGAATGTAGGATTTTCTACCTCTTATCCTGTTAAGCTTACAGTGGGATACCAGTGAACACCTTTAAAAATCAATTGTTACCTGTCCTGAAGCTTCTTTCTGAAGAGGGCACCTATATTAAATGGGCAGTACTAAGACCAATATTAGGTTAGTAGGCAACTCATCATAGACAGTGGCCTAAATACAATTGTTAACATCTGTCCTTACTAATAGGAGCATTACATCAATGGAATGTACACTGGGTATTGATTTATCAAGTTTCCATTAATGCAATCAGCATACTCTAGTTGGGAATAACAATTGGATATAGTCTGCTGTTTCCAAATCAAGTTCTGGCATTAAATAAGGACAGAAAATTTACATTATTGTTGTAACTTGTCTTTAAAAACAACAACCCTGCAACCTTTTTCAAGGCCGCCACTTCTTTACCTATCCAAGATCTAATATACGAAGATATAAAACTAGCTGACATTTGGGTAGAATATACTTTTTAATTTGTTCAGGAAACTAAGAACCTTTTGATACATAAGAGTCCAGCCTAAATGATTTGCAACTTATTTCCCTATCATTTTTAAATTAAAAATGCAAAGTTGGTTTTTATGTATCAGTCAATTGTCTTCACTTAAACAAATGCAGACTGCATACATTTGAAAAATGGATGTGCTGTATTTTACTACTTTAAATTTTCTAGTTGTGCAAAAATGTGCACCAGCAAAATCGATTGAAATTATACCACAGAAATTAATTGTCATTGCATTGATATAATAAACCCAGTGTAGGTTATACTGTAGCATTTGTCCATCAAGTAACAACTATGTATAGGAGCAGATATTTTCCATGTTTATACAGAAAAGATACCCAAGAGGATCTTGCACATGCACTGGGAACTGAGATTATGTCCAAGTATGATTATTTTTATTCAACCCTCCATTTTCTTCTAACAAGAGTAAAAATATAAAATACATGGTTTGGGTGTGCTTATATAAACAGCCAAGTGTTTGTATGGCTTTACATACTTTCATTTCACGAGTCATGGTGACAAAAACAAAATAATAACTAAAGGAGTTCATTCAGTTCCCAGCTTTATTATCTCATCTGTATGCTGACCTTTTTTCCCTATTGAAACAATTACTTTTGAACAACTCTGGATCATACACCACCACTGTAGTTTCTCCACAACTATGACAATTTAGCTTGCATGGTTTTCTTATGCCATCCATGGGTACCAGATATTGTGCATGAATATAAAGCCATTTCATACAAGGTAAAGAGCTATCATGGCTCCAGCTTTCCATCAATCAGGTCCAGACTTTAGCCTAGGCAATTACATTTAGCCTGCCTAGTAGGATTCTAGCCAGTTACCATCCAGCCAGAATATGGCTTCATATCCTCCTGGGATGAAGCTGTCTTGAAGAATAAGCTAAGTATAAGGCCTGCTGGGGGACCATTAAAAGACAGTGCCACAGGTGAATCCTTTTGGAATGATTCTATTTCATTGCTTTTTGGGTTCAAAATATTTTACTGGAAAAGAGCTGGTTGATCAATGACACTATCTTGGCTAGATCAATACCTAAGCTATTTGGTATGTGATCCTAATGTGCTAGGAACCAGCACCATACTTGTTTTAAACATGCAGACTGGCAGCCAATGGCTTGTGGACCAACACCAGCCTACAGGCCATAATTTTGAGTAGTGCTGGGCTTGATTGCTTAATTACTAGTTGGAAAGACAGGTATTTTCTAACAGTGCCATGAAACAATTTGCACAGAACTTATTTGAGACACTGGAGGATGCTTTAAGTAGCAAAAGGTTACATAAGCCATGATTCAGATGAAACATATTGCTGACTCATGACATATCAACCCACCTGCACCAGAAGCAGAGAAGAGGGAGGGGACTGATGAGATTGGAGTCTGAGCAGCAGACATAAGATTCAAACTGCCCAAAATGTACAAATGCATACAATAAGATCTTTGAAGTTCTTTTCAGAGGCCCAACACCACCAGCCCAATAAATACTTTGACAGTTATGTAGCCCATGTAGAAGTAACAGAAAGAACGCACAGCAGCTGCTCAATGTCACAAAGACACCTATTTTTCTCCAAATACAATTAAATTCTCTAAAACTGGTGAGAGTAGGAGAAAAGGCTGTGAAAGAGCAAGGTGCAAAAGTGTCAGAACTAATTATTTGGAAGAAAACTAACATCACCTACAAAATATTTTGTGACTCTTGCTCCTGAGAATAAACAGAAGCAGATCAAAATCTGAGCATTCAGATTAACTGGATGCCTTGTGGAAAATTGGTCTATCTGCTTAAGTACTAGAATCTAATAAAACTATACTCACCTTCTTAAAGTATTCCTGAGGAGAGATGAACACACAGAGTAACTGAAAAGGGAGACATTTACAGCTCACAGCCCCAAGTGCGCTCTACTGCTATATTTAGCTAACCACATGGTACTGCTTTAACTCAGCCTTGCTCTAATATGCTGTCCATTTATCCTCTGCCCAAACAGTCTATTCATTAAGTTCACATTTATTGCTGTTTCTGATTGTATGTTAACCATTCCAAGATAGGGATCACTAGAGTTCCAGTAACAGCTATGCAAACAGTGTTTTAAAGGAGTTTGTACTTTTCGGCTGTTTCTAAGCAATAGAACCAACTGGTTTTTAGGGGCTTTTACCTATGTCTTTAAAAGGCTAGCTAGCTATGGCCACAGGAAAGACACTACAGTGTAAGATGTATAGTACCATCCTGCAGAACTGATTCTCAGAACTAGAAAGCACGTACTGCCTTTTGTTAGTGATTGCACAAGAGGTTTCCAGATGGAAGAACTACTTTTTTTAAAAGAGGGCAAAAGTAAAGAATTTAATGTCTCACCACTAGTAACATTTTAGAAGTCCCTTAGTTCAGTGCAAAGTCTGTCAGTACGCTTTTAAAAGGTAGCTCAACATGAAAATATGAAAAAGGAAACATAATCCAAAAGTCAACAGATTGTAAGACACATTTTTTTTTTTACTATGATCACCAAAATCATGTTTTGGGTATTTCAATATATATTTTCAATGGAGCCTTCCCAACATGTACCTAGGACAAGTCCCTCACTTGTATTTACTTAATGAAGTGACATGTCACTTGTAAAGGAATGAAGATGCTGCTATTCTATTCTGAATGGCTGTGATGATGACAGAACTTCAGTGCTGTGCTTCCTCCTGAGATTAGGAGAATTGGGTTTCCTAAGCTATTCAGATGTCTGGAAGCTAGGCTTTAGAGGAAAACGAAGGTGAAGTCTTTGTTCAACTTTATTTGATATTTGAAAATGCCAGACATTCTTATTTTTAAAAATGTAAAGTAAATCTGCTATTACAGATCTAGCATGGCTTAGATGAAGTTAGTTTACACTCTATTAGAACGGGAAGCTTTCACAACAATAACCATACCACCCTTTACCTGCAACTGTACCAACCTAAAAAAACATTCCTCTACTGGTGACCGAACACTGTAACACCTGCAACCAGACAACAAGGCATCCTACACAGGGCTACAATATTCTCTGTTAAAAGAATTACTTCATTCTCTTTACCAAAAACACCTAAAAAGCTATTGGCTTTCTGAAGGGCAACTGCAAAGAGTTCTTAACAGGTGATGTGGCCCTAAATATTTGCCATTTTCTGCCAGAGACTTTCTTCTGCTCCTAATTTTACTGTTTTAATTGTAAACAGTGTATCAAAAAGTAACTATTCGTAAAAATGAACATAATTTTGCCAGAGAAAAAACTGAAGGCTCCAATATACACTATGATAACAATTCCTGCTGGCACTAGATGTACAGAACAGGGCAATATAGGCAGATCTGTTTCCATAACAAATGGCTTGCTTCCTATTTAGGAAATACAAACACAGATTCTAATACAGCATACCTGTAATGTTAATATGTATAAAAGAATATTAAAGTTCTGTTATCTACTGAAAGTTCTAGCACATAAAAATCATAGCCTGTTATCTAAGTGGGACTTCCACAAAATGAATATTCTGTTAACAGACAGAGAAGGGCCTCTCAGGAATTCTGCAGGGGAACCAAAAATCTAGCTGCCCTTTGGGGAAACTCTGGCAGTGGTACTTCCAGTGGTACTCTTAAGTG
Organism: Ctenosaura bakeri; assembly: GCA_948474755.1. Lineage (NCBI taxonomy): Eukaryota > Metazoa > Chordata > Lepidosauria > Squamata > Iguanidae > Ctenosaura > Ctenosaura bakeri. Next base: position 143,920 of record CAOLHI010002035.1, read on the forward strand.
GAGTAGCTGTTGTCAGATTGCATCTTACCCCTTACTGTGGAAATATAATACTGCGCTACAGCACAGTGAGCAAGTGGGAAGGGGGCAATTTGTACCCTATTTCCTTCCCAGCAGGCTGCACTGCCCCATCAAGCCCTTGGACTACTTAAAAAATCCTTTAAAAATACAGGGAACCACGTGCCTAATGGCTACATGTTGCCCAATCCTGTGCTAGACTATCAGGCAGACACATCTTCTAGGAGAGACGGTTGAAACCATTTAATATGTTTGAGAAGACCTCAGCTACAAATGTTTGAGATAGCAGCAGCAGTCAAAAAAAACACCCACCCCCCACAAAACTCAGCAGCAGAACAGCCCCCATTCCATCAACACTTCTCTGTGGTCAGAACCTGAACCACCACTTCACCACCTGCATTTTAAAATCTTAAATTCAATGTTCATTAAATTTCACATCAGCTTTAAGAGTAATTACTGGCAAAACATCAAGCATACACCTCTGTTGCTTCAAGGGATTTCCTAGTAAGCCCATGGAAGAACTACACTACTGTACTGCAAACCCAACTTAGAAAGTCCCTAAAGATGCTGTGCAGTGTGTTTAAGTGGCGGGGTTGAGTTCTGTTCAAAGCACTTTTAAAACTATTCACTCTCAAGCAGGAAGGCACAGGAGCATTGTTCGCTGGATGTTTTACATGAGAGATTTATGGAAATACACAACCTAGCAACCCTTCTTAGCAACCACAAACACATGTGTAATTTACTTGTTTTTCCAGGTTTGAAAATGTACACAGGAAATATGTGTGTGAGAAAATAAAATTCGACCCTTACAAGAAAAATTTTAACTTGCATTGACCTGAGTATTCTTGCTCCCTCACCTTGAATGTATTTAACTGGTTACTCAAAGGGACTAGGAGGAATTGGTCAGCATTTTACCAACACTGTTTTGGTGATGTCCAACCAAGGTGTTTTCCAGCTGTGTAGCTGCTGAAGTCTTTGGAGCTCCTAAGAATTTGCTCCAGAGATTTTGGGGATCTGCAAGTCAAAATGGGAGCCAATGCTCATTACTTTGAAGGAAATGACAAAAGCTGCCATCCATGTTTTCCATTTCTGGGTACAGCTACTGAATCAACACAGACAGCACTGAATCCAGCCCAATAGCTTTCACATTGCTTAAACATAAAAACCTCTTAATTTTGTGTGGGCTTTCATTCCTCCTTCCATCCCAGTAAGCACACTATTTTGTTTCCCTTCTGTACAAAGAAAGAGCAAAATTGTACTTACTTGCAGATTTGGGCTAAAAGTATCCTCTTATGCAGCATAATGGATTGCCTATTGGATACTTCCCAAATGAAAGATGAACTGAATGGGTTTGAACAGTCCAAGAACTGTGGAAATGCAGGATGAAAGAAAAAAAATGCCACGGCATTTTAAAAATTTCTTGTTTTTCCTTTGAGACGTTAATCAGGCAGACAAATTCATAAAATAATTCAAGCTTCTTCACACACAGTAAATGAAATTTCTTTATTTAAATTAGTCCACTTAGTTCATATTCAGGACAGCATAAAAGCCAAGGTACTTGATCATTCAGACTGGCCCAGAAAATAGACTTCAAACTGCAGAGGGAATCTGAACAGCACTTGGTCTTCTCTGAAGTCAGGATGTTGAGGGTAGTTAACTCTGCATATAATTTTGTTTATATAATTTAGTATATAATGCACCATTCACTCAGTAATATACTCTGAAAATATACAAAACTTACATAACCAAATCAGCAATGCTTGACAGCCATCAATTATCATCCAAACTAGTTTAAAAGGTAACCAGCACTCTTAAAGCTCCACAAATAGAACATGAATTCCACATAAAGCAGATCAGACATCTTTTTCCAGGAAAAATAAGGATGTTTACTTGCTCAATCGTCTTCAACATGAATATAAAGGATTACATCCAGACCCAGTTAGATGCACTTAAGCCTCACTGCTTTCAGTGGGATGTTAAGGCAACTAACTCAACAGGATTCAATCCCTAACAGAAAGTTCTAATCAGTTAATACCTACATTGTCTAGTGCTGAACTGGTTGAATTAACATTCTTTTTTATAAAAAAAAACCCAAACAAACCCTATACAGTATTATTGCACTCTTTGAATGTGCAGTACTTGGAAACATACCAGTACTGAAAAGGGGTCTTGCATTAAGATTTTCAGGAACAACAACATGAAGGGTGAGGTGAAGAATCCAGTCTGTACCAACAGCATGCTGTCTTCAGTACAGGCCTTCATTATTTCATTCATGCTGCCTTTCAAAACTGTCACTTACTGTCTGAAAACACAGGAAGACATTATCAGGTAGCCGCACGAAATAAGATCAAAGAAAACTGTCCAAAATTGTTTTAAACTAATTGTCGTGCAACTAAAAAAATTAAACAGATCTCGAAATACAAACATCATGTATATGTAAATGTTATTTTACTACAAAAAGATACAAATCTCTTAGGCAGGTTAAAGGATATCTTGGAAAGTGCACATCTAAATTTCACTTGTCACAACTTTCAAAATCTCCTTCTTGGGTGGAAGCTTAATTCTTTAACTAATGCCATACACCTTGTATGTTTGTTATCTATTCTGTGTTCCTTTAAAAATAAAGTGAATAATTGAACAATCTTCAAATTAAACTTACAAGACGTTTTCAGTACTGATGGATGGGGCTATGATCTATGATGTGGCATTTGCTCCATATGCACATTGAGTTTCATTTCATTATCAAGGATTTGAACCAGCTGTTGCATGGAAGGTAGGTGCCCAGACTCTAGCTTCGACCACACAGGAACATCTAAATAAGAGGTATGGAAGAGAGAAGAAAAGCATAATTGGCACACTGACACAATATCTACGTAAAAAAGGAACAGCTAGTTGTGGCTGTGGTCATATACTCATGAAGCTCTCCAGAAGTAAGAACTACTACAAACATTTGAAAACAGCAAGTTTTGGTAATGCACCACTCTTAGTAAGCAAGAAATTACTACTGTAGCTGAAATTTACCGACTGTATTCATTTTTACCTTGAAATAAGCCAAGATATTTTATACTGCAGAAAAACAAGTATAGCTTTATTTATTCTGCAACAACAGATATGGTTTCTAAGTAGCTTCAAGTGTTAATGAAAGTATGAAGGCTAGAGATGTTGTCCCTATCTCAAACTTTCTTCTCTAACACACATATATCCCCGGGGAAAACTCAGAAGTCATTTTTATCACAGTAACTCAAAGTAAAAATTATGTCTTTCTGTTTTTCAGTATTTTATAAATCACTCTGGGTGCCTTTTTAGGAGGGCAAAATGTATAACTCTATTAAGTAAAATAGAAAACATCAGACAGCATTTCTAAGGAATATACAGTTCATTATTTTTGAAAGATTACTCTGCACAAGGCTTTCATAAAGAACTCATGAGTCAAGTTCTCTGATGATCTACAAATCAAACAATGCTACCTTACTACCTTGTTAATGTCCAAGTTAATTATACAAGAACAACTTTGTTAACACAAAATGTGAGCATATAATGCACATATTCTTAACTATCTGTGAAAATTAAGGACTCATTCCCAGTTGTCACCTTTTGAAACTGACACAGACACGACATATTTCACAAATACCCTTTATTTTGGTCTTAGCTCCCATATGCAGCTGGTAATTTCACAGAAACCTTACTAACAAGTAAAAATTCACTTAAAATCTGGATGATACAAATGCTTTTCAGAACTCACCATTTAAAGTTATTTCAAATGCACCTGTTGACATACACTGGTTCTCAATCATGTTGCTGAGAAAGAATACCATCATACAAGCATAGACCTAAAAGTTAACAGGATTACCATGTTACTGTATTTAAATCAAATAATCTATTTGTCAGTTTTCATTTACAACAGGCCCTCCACATTAGTGGGGAACAGGGAAACCGATCTTCCGTGAAAGTGGGGAAAAAAACACGAATAACTGCTTTCCCCCACCTGCATGATCACAAGGATGGGGGGCCAGTGGGAAAGATCTTCCTCGCTTGCCTTTCTTGCTGCTCCCACCTGCGTGATCAGGTCGACAGGAGAGCATAGGGGGAGATCTTCCCTCCCCTTCACTTTTGCCCAGGCAGGAGGAGAGAGGCAGCAGGTATCACAGATAATCAAACCCGCAAAAGTGAAAACCACAAATGTAGTGGGGAGAACTGTATAATCAATTAATCAATCATCAGTAATATTTGGGGTTCTCTTTTTCAATGACTTTTTCAATGACAATTAGACTTTATTTTCTTTACATCTCTTAAATTAGGAACATTCATTTGAAATACTTCAAAGAAATGCATGAAAGCAAGAGTATAATAGACACTAAATTCATTAACAGAAGAAAATTAAGAGAGGTAAGCAACTGAGAACAAAAAGTGCTCTGTACAAGACGTAGTTTTACTATCAACATGTTTTATTACTACTCTGTTTCAAACCCTCATCATACTATTCCCTGTACAATAGTCTACTGAATACTCTCTTGTGGTACATATCAAGGACAAAATGATGCAATATTCAGTAACATGGCACCAAAAGATCTCAACACCAAAGGTTAAGCATTTCAGTTTCTGATAAAAATACAAGACTGCTACTTTTTGGATAAGGTACATCTGAGATGAGAATATTATACTTTGACTCATTATTTTATTTGGTTGTTTATTTACTAACAATACTATCAGAATGTCTAAAGGTAAAATCAGAGCCTTTTAAAAAAACCGTAACTCAACTATAAAGCAATGCTACTGCATTATGCTCTGAGGTCTGCTTCCACCAGCCAACAATGGAGAAGCCATTCTTATGGGTGGCAGTGTCCATACAAGCCATTCTTGTAGGTAGGCATGTCCATACCCCAAATTCTTATTTGCAGATCAAAATGCTCTTTATTAACAAATAGATTTTTTTTCATCCCCATCTTAGATATTTCATTTTTTATGATTACGTGTTTATGTTCACATGAACAAGGAGAACAGGGGAGAAATATCCTGTAGTCACTTTCATCTTCATTGTTACAAGACCATGTGTTCAGTTCAATAAAAACTCAAGCCAAGTTCTCATGTCACAGTAAAACATCAGCGCCTTCATTTAATGGACCAACTAAGCCGAATGAACTCTGGCCTATATTTTATTTAACATGGTAGTACTTTGGCTTTTTTCCTCAGTAAACAGGACTGTTGGATTCACACAACAGACTGTGGTTTGTTTAGCTGCAAGCAAAAGCAACTGGAAACCAGGAGCTAGAATGCTAGCTTGTTCAGGGTAAACCAGGGACCCAAAAAAAGGGAAGTGTGACATACTTTGCCATTTTTTTCCCTTCAATTCATTTTTCCAAATCAATTTGCTATATTTCTGTGATTCCCCCAGGTTGTTTCAAGCACAGAAGAAGCCTTTAATTGACAAGGAAGTAAAAAGTAGGTTGAGCTTATTTTCCTGGATGCCATGTTTGGTGCCATGTTACTGAATATTGCAACATTTTGGGCCTAAAATAGGTTGGAGGGACAAAACATAATAAAATTGCCTCCAAGACCTTCCAGTAGATGCCAAAAGATGCTCTGAATGAAAAGTAATTTTAAAAAACTGAAAGGGTAAGGTATGTGCCCTCTCCAAGTTCCAGTTACCCAGCCCTACACACTGTCCTGGCCTACTGTGACATTTTAACGCACTCACAGTTAAGAAGAAAAAGTACCTTATTTTCTTGGCCCCACTGCCAGATGCTTGGAGCTTGCATGCCAAAGAAAGCAAAAGGATCCTTGCCAACAATAATGAAGCCTATTAACACTAGTTTGAAGACTGACAGGAAAGATGCTATATGTCTGGTAAAACAAAAGAGAAATCAATCACTAAAGAAGACATCCTGAAAAAAGAACTATATTAAAAAGTCAAAAATTGTGCTACACCTTCCTGCACACCACCAATCTTTACTTCATCAACATACATAATCGAAAATTATGCATTTAAAATTTACAAGTGTGAATGGGTAAGTGTAATTTAAGAGTACCAAGGATACTTTCATTCTAAAAATTGTTACAAAGCAAAAAAAGCCACTCTTCTTTCGGTTTCTGCATCCTCCTCCTTCTCCTATCTATAGCAGAATTATTATTATTAATATTCTATCTCTGGCAAAAGCATTATGTCCTTAATGCATGTAAGAGTGATTGCTCCAAGCAACATAAACTGTGGCTATGGAACCAAGTAAGACTGCTCTTCATGTTATACAATCTAATCGGTTCAAACTATTGGAGGTATCAGGTCATATTAACTCATGATTAACTTACCTATAAATAGGTTGAGGAAGGTAATTTTCTCCTTCAATGCGGATGTCTGGGTACCGCTGGCTAATAACCCGCATGTACTCCTCAAACACCCGCCTGTATCCTCAGGAAACACTGGAGAGAAATATTTTATCACAATTAAAACTTAACTACAAACACTTGAGTTTAATTATTCAAAATAAAAGATGAGATCTTAGAGAATTTGTATCTAGTGTTCCAAGTCTACCATCCTCATCTGCAAAATATCTTTTACATCTCATCACAACTTCTCTTCCATCATCTATCAAACTCATTCAAACCTCTTCTCAAATCCAGTGTATACATCCATGTGCATGAACACACATAAGAATGAGAAACACTCTGGAGCGTATTTTCTTGGGTGGAAAACCAACATATAAGATCTGATTTAATTTTAAAGCGCAATAAATACCAAGTTTTCTATTTTGACCTCTGATCACCTCTTTAATTCTCATTCTCAGCTGTAACCAATCCTTCAGTAGAAGTAAACCCATCTGCTTATATTTATGCCACCCCCAACACAGTGTATTTTAGACAGTAAGTACCATGATTAATTTTGTTTAACTTGGCTGACCACAATGTACAGTGACACTACTACAGCATAAATTAATGTTGCTCTATCGACACCAGTTTTTTTAAAAAAATGTATCTTATTTTATATCCTTAACTAGCTTAAGATTTATTAAAAAAATAATCTCTGTACAATTTGCATTACAGTTCACAACACTAAACTGAAAAAAGTTTTAGAATAAATATTATCAGAATTCTACATCGTTGTAAATTCACAACTGACAGACTTATACTGAGCCTTGGGTAGGGAACCTATGGCTCCCTTAGATGCTTTGAATTCTCACTCCCATCAATCTAGCCAGGCACTGCAGCCTAACATCTGGATGGTCAGAGGTTCCTTATCCTCAAAGAATTAAGCTATAACATTTGGCATCTGAAATACACAAAATATATGTATGCCACTTAGGACTGGTGGCCTGACAAAGCCTAAGGAAATCCCAACTGTGACAACTAATCCTTCCCTAAGAGTTTTAAAAACTTTATAGGTACCTAACACACCAGCAACAATTGCTACTAAACAAGCAGTACAAGACACAATAGGCTCATTTAGCATTTATTTCAGATAATTTGCAATAAAAAATAGTAAAATATTTTCTTTCAAATGTTACTTGAGCTATTGAAATATCCACTCAGATTAGCCAGGAAGCAGGTAATGTTAGCAAGTATGTGTGGTGAAGCCACTAGCTACTGGTAAGTACTTGTTAGCTAGGGCACGCCAAGAGCAGAGATACCTTTATGTCACTCTCCTTATGTGAAAAGAAGGTTCAGCTGGAGTGAAGATCTATTCTGTGCTTTCACATTCACATGACCACTGCTCATAACAGATATTAGTTTGTTTTCAAGTAGACTTGGGATGTCTACTAATTGTTAAAAGCCAAGAAGGGATTTTAACAGGATTCCCATGTAGACTGCAACTTCTATTTTCACAGCAAAGTACTCTCATAGTTTGTTTTCATACTGAACATTTTCATCTTTCAGGACTATCACAAATGGTACTAAAATGAACTAAAATTCTTCAGGTAAACCAAGTAAAAGTGGCTCTTAGGGATTTAGGTTCAAAGACAACTATCCTGAGGACTAGCAGTCAGCTAGGTTAGTAGCTGTGGCAAGCAAGAACAGGTGATTTAAATCACACTTTCTTCACAGGTCAGCCAGCATGTAAAAGATGGATCATTTTCTATTATCACTCATGGGCCTGGAAGAAACACCTGAATTATCCCTGCTCTCATTCAGCCATACCAGCTGCAAGCAATAATGCTGTGACCTGCTTTCAAATCCATCATGGTGTATTTGTCCTATCTTTTCACAACTCTGAAAGCTCAATGAAATACCTCAGCCTAAAGCAAGGTGGACAAAAATTAATTACTATGAATTTTATAAATCAGATTCCTGGACTTTAAAATTAACTTTCCAAAATATAAGCATTATGTTCCCATGTTTATTTATTTAAGTTGTATCTAGTAATAATACTGCTAAACCATTCTTTTGATGAATAGCCAAAGCACTGCTTAATATTAAATAATTTGAATATAAGCAAGTTGGGTCTACAGTTTAAACTGAATTAATACTTTCCATCAGGTAATGCTGACTTAAAAGTAACTCCTCTTTGTAAACAAAGAATCAATTTCATTTCTCAAATATGGATTATTTGCACTTTAAAGAAAAGCAAATATAATGGAGCTGTCTAAAACCAGCTTCCAGTCCTGTTATGCACTCTTTTCTCCATATTCAACCCATAGGCATTTTATTTCCACCTCAGTAACTACCAGTCATAGGCATTTCTTTTATGCTTATCTGTTTTTGTAAGGTGGGAATTGGCAGGCAAAGGAAAACAGAAAGGAAAACACAAGAATGAAAGAACAGCACATTGTCTAGCATGCAGCCTTCTGTATTTCTAGACTTGAACTTACAAACTATCATAAGACTGAACAGATACCAGAACATTTTAAAAGACAGTATGCACAGCAAAAGTATCATGAGATAAATAGTTACAAATCCTAGGGTAAAGAACCAAACTGTAAATACTCTATGAAACTGTAAATGGTCAAATCTGTAACACTGTTTAGGACAGTGACTCGTAATCAAAGGTCCATGGACCCCTGGAGGTTTGTGGATCCCTCACAAGGGAACCACATAGGGTTGCCATTCACTCTGGAAAACAGGGAAAATCCAGAATTCAAGGGACTAAAAAAATGTCCCAGCTAGGTGGCAGTGATGATGGCAAAGGTGGCAGCAACATGCTGGCAAGCACCTCATCCTGAGCTGCAGGCTCTGAGTGGTACTGCGCAGGTGCACCAGACAGCCTGGAAGGCAGGAAGGTAAGAGGAGCACTCTGAAGATGAGGAAAGATGCCTAGCTCAGGCCTTGTGCGGTGAGTGTGGCAACACTGCATGAGTCCAGGACCAGGCAGCATGAGACAGCTTCGCTTCGAAACAGCCACAAGAAAAGAAGGAAGTCCCCTTATTCTTCTGGCTGCTTGGAAGCAAAACAGCCAGGGTCTTAGTGCTCCTTTGGGAAAAGAGACAAAAGAAACTCCATTTCCCTCTGAAGGAGCACCAACAGAGGAGAGAAGGTAGATGCTTTCAAAAGAAGCACGAACTTTACCCTCTTGGTGCTCCTTCAGAGGGAAATGGCATTTTTTTTCATGCTTTCCCACAAAGCAGCACAGAGACTCCCACTTTCCAGGTACTGCTTTGGGGGAAAGGGCAAAAGAAATTGTTCTTTAGGCCTCCCTCCCACTCATAACCCACATTTAGGAAAATCCAGTTTATTTTACTCTCCTGGCACTTGAAGAACCTCAGCATGCTACTCTACAGACCATTAATAAGCCTCCTTTCCTTTGCATTATCTACTGGAAGCATACAGGATAAGGGGAGCAATTGATGAGCAAATTTAAACAACTTAATTTTTAAAAAATTTAACAAATCTTGAGTTAAGTCTTGTTGGTCTCCTGCAACAAATTACATTTACAGTAAAAAAAATGTTAAGTATTACTGGTTTAGGAGAAAGGATCTTATTCTATGTGTTCCAGAACGCCAAGCCACCATAACTAGTTGACATCTGATTTAAATAAAATTTAAACTGTCTTTTTGAAGATTTAAGACCAACCTAGTTACCCAATTTAAAGTCTCAAAAGTAATGCAACTGTGAAGTGCACTTTTTGAATTACAGCAAATAACATTTAGTGTGCTTTTAGATATTGACCAAGCTAGTTACCACTCATACTATCTGGAAATATCAACTCCTTTTAATACTAAAATTTGTCACTCATTAGGTTTTCTGTCTTGGAGAACTTACAGAAAAACTAACCAAAAAACGGAATAGGCAGAGAACTCCCAATAAGAAACAAAATAATGTCAATACATTTTTTTCTTTTTGTGCTGCAATCCCACTTGAAAACTCAAATGCTACACTATTTTGTTGTATTATCCTCTCTGCTATATTTTTTATTGTTCAACATACACCAATGATTTCAGCAACTGACTGCTGCAGTGTAGTTTTACCATGCAAATATCTTAGAAAAAAGGAGTGTGTTGCAAAAGGGAATGGCTACAAAAGGCGGCCACTACAGCCTGCTAAAATCATGCTCTAGTAGCCAACTTTTCTCTAAAATACTTAGATCCAAGCAGAAAGAAGCTATTAGTTTATTTCAGGGAATTTATTAACAAAGCCCATTAGGACAAAGTGACACACTTGGAAGAAACACATTTTATGTTGTTGATTAACCTGCATGTGAGTGAGAAAGCAGACTGGTGATAGAGATACTGCACTTGATTTCAACAAAAATGTCAGTATTAGAACTGCACTCTTAGATTCCTTTTGAATTAATCCTAGTGTGATTTCCTTGTGTGAATTTTGTTTCCACATTTCATAATAGAAGTCTTTGTTTTGACTTATGGTTATCCTCTTCAACCATGAATGAAAGTGCACTATAAAAATGAAAAAAAAAAGTATTTTAAGATTTCTAAAAAATATCACAGGCTTCTTCAGTGGTAAAAGTGAAGAGTTCCTGTATAAAACTACTGTTCAGACTTTAACAGCTACTACAGCTAACAAATCTATGAACCTTGGAGACCAACATGAAATGCTCTCTGCTTTTCTTTCCCTTTGGTCCCAACTGTGATGTGTTGCTATGCTGATGTAACACCAGCACACAAGAGGAGTTAACAATGCCTGTTAAAAACAGTAATGAACAGGTGGAAACACCGTTGGTTTTAAAAGGGCAAAGCAGCACGAATAAGTGTTTTTAAGAAGAAGCTGTGGAAAGATTATGTAATTAGACTAGCAAAGAAGCCGGAATTTGAACTGTAACTATTACCAAGTTTGCTTCAACTTTGAACTACAAATGCCATCCCACTAAACAGCTACTTCTAGAGAAAAGCACTGAAATGTTTGGCCTCAAGTTCCCATTTTTCATTCCAAATCTGTAATTCATAATCAGAGTAAAACATCATTAAAAACAAGTGTATTTCTTGATAAAGAACTTCAAAAATGAAGCAGGATCATTCAAACACCAATATTTAATTTTCCCACATAACCTGGAACCTTAGAAATAACACAATGAAACCAATTAAGAACTACACGCTATTGCTTGGAAACTCAAATCAGCCACTGAAAGGCAGTGCAATGCTAAATGTGTTTATTCAGGAATAGTCTCAATTAGCTCATAAAGGGTCATTTTCAGTAAGTGTACTTAGGACTAGAATCTGCCTTGCCCTTAACTCCCAAGGAGCCCAGTTCTCCAGTCCACCCTGTGTGTGTGTGTGTGTGTGTGTGCGCGCGCGCGCGCATGCGCATTCAAACTGCCTGTTGATTTCTAGGGACTCCACTCATTTCATAGGGGTTTCTCAGGCAAAGAGCATTCAGATGTTGTTTTGCCAGTTCCTTCTTCTGAAACATAGCCTACAGCACCTACTATTCACTGGCCATTTCCGCACTAGCCTGTTATAGCGCGATGATTCCACTTTCAACCTCCTCTGGCATCCTGGGGTTTGCAGTTTCGGGAGGGGCCAGTCGGCCCCTCCCGAAACTGCAAACCCCAGGATGCCAGAGGAGGTTGAAAGTGGAATCATCGCGCTATAACAGGCTAGTGCGGAGACGGCCACTGACAGTCTCCTGTCCAAGTACTAACCAAGGCTGACCCTGCTTAGCTTCCAAAATCAGCCAGGGCCCGGTGTCTTTAGGGCACACCCTATCGTAACAAATATTTGAGATAAATAAACTTGTGGTGGCTGACAAGTGAGCGCTGCTCCCTATGGCTTTTCACTCCTCCTCCCGACCATTTCCTTCCTTAAATTATCCGGCCTAAACACCTTCTCGCGATGCTCTGGAACAACTACCGCCGACCATTCAAGCAGGAGTCCATTCCCGGGAAGCGAGGCGGGGTGAGAGAGAGAAGAACCCCCAAATAAACCTCTGCCGTGAGAAACGCACAGCCCAGGTTACACTCCAACCCGCAACGAGAGGCAACTCCTGTACGTCCCCCGGAGCTGAAGTTGCCTCATGGCCGCCGCCTTCTCCGCCTCCTTCTCGTCCCCACGGCGCAGGCCTCCTCCTCCAAAGACCCGCGCCTCTTCTCCTCATCCCACTCTTCCCTCGCCTCAAGGCCTCCCCTCACCCCACCCGCCCCCCTGCCCTTTCCGCACTGGCCTGTTATAGCGTTATCATTCCACTTTCAACATCCTAGGGGCCCTGAGGCCCCTCCCTAAACTGCAAACCCCAGGCCTCCCTAGGATGTTGACAGTGGAATGATAACGCTATAACTGGCTGGTGCGGAAATGGTCCCTGTCGCCTCCCTTCCACCTTAATCCTACTTCCCTGCCTCAAGTACTCTTCCCCCCGTCAGGTGCTTCCTCTCCTCCATCCCTCCCAGGCCTCCCTTCTCCCCCCCCCATGATCGGCCTCTGCGGCGAAAGGCCAAAGGACCCGCCTAGACCCATGAAGCGGGGTAGGAGCTGAGGGGGGGCGCGGCGGGACGCGACACAGGCCGCCCCAGGCTCCCTTCCCCCTCCGGCTCCCCCCAGCACCAGACTCACCAGATCTGGAACTTGAGCAGCGGCCCCGTCGCGTAGGCCATGCGCAGCTTCTTCCCGGGCGGCAGCCCCCCGGCTGCGCCGACGTCCCGCCCAGGCCCACCACCAGCAGCAGCAGCAACGCCAACTCGGGCTTCATCCTCCGCCGCCTCCTCTTCTTACCGCCGCCCTACGGACCCGGAACCCCCCTTCGCTTCCAACGGTGGAAACTTCTCCGCTCCGCTTTCCCCCGCCTCCGCCACAAGCGGGAAGGTCACGCGAGCCGGCCGCCGAATGCGCGTGCGCCAGGCTCCCGCCTATCTCTGGGCGCCCGGCTCGTCCAACCGTCGTTCTGGTCGCGTTGGAACGGCCGGTGGCGAGGCTGCCTCACAAACGCGCGGGCGACCGCGAGGGCCACAGAAACTCTCCCGTCCCATTAGCCTTGTTTCGTCCCTTTTAACCGGAGGGGGCCCAAGAGATTCAGACGCCAGAGGCAGAGCGGCAACTGGGACCCCCTCCCACAGTCGAGGTGCTTGGTAGTCCCCGAAGTTATTTTGGCAACTGTGCCAAATAAATAAAAATCCACAAGCACGTCACCGTGAGAGGAACACTGAACACTGTTACCACCCAAAGGCAGCTAAGACTCTCCTGCCTCACCTAAGTAGTAAGGCCAGCTCTCCCACTCAACCATTAGGTGAAAATTACTCAGTTTTTTTTTTATATAACACCGTCTCATCCACTATCTAAAATAGTTTGCCGTGTTGGAGAGTAGACCTGAAGACTACGCCCTTTCTGCCTGTTTTCCAGCGGATAATGAGCCTGGGTGGTGTGGCGGGAATGGAGAGAGTGGTAAACTTCACGGCCAAACTATATTTTCAAAAATGGCGGCTCAAGCCTTTGCTTGCCTTGCTCCCAGCATTCCCTAGGAGTTACTCCTGGTGAAGCCCTGAAACAGTGGTTCTCAACCTTCCTAATGCCGCGACCCCTTAATACAGTTTCTCACGTTGTGGTGACCCTCAACCATAAAATCATTTTTGTTAATTATTATTTATTTATTTATTTTTCCAAATAGATTGGAAACACTGCCCTAAATCACTGCTCTGGATAGACTTCTAATGCCTAAAAACTGGTAACCCTCCCCCCTTTTTTTAAGCACAGAAAGCATCCATCAATGCCAGAATTAAGGCAGTAGTTCTAGTTCTGTATGTTGGGTTTCCACAGTTCAAAAAGCCAGTCACTCCCAAGGGCAATGCCAAAACAGCCCACATTTTACACGCGGCACAGGGAGGAAAGGACAGGGAGAGAGGAAAGATGGCGGCGGCATAAGCAGATGCGTTTTGGCTCCTCCAGTGCTTTCCCACCAGCCAGGGAAAGACGAGAAACGCCCAGCACGCCTCCTCTCCCCTCCTCCCAGCGCAGGGGTCTCAGAAGCACTGCTCCCATTGACTGTGAGGCCACCTTCTTTTAAAAGGGGGGAGGATTGAGGAGCGGCGACCCCTGTGAAATGGTCGTTTGACCCCCAAAGGGGTCCCGACCCCCAGGTTGAGAACCACTGCCCTAAAACATCATACCACCGGCTAGAGCCTCTTTTAAAAGCCTGTCTGCAGATGCTGTCATTCCATCTCACCACATCATGCAGAAAAGTGCATCAAGTTCGGCTTCTTCCGTCCTTCTTTCTCATACCCACCACCTTTTTGTAACATCTTGCCAGGTAAGACATCTTTGAGATCTCAAATGCTTGCACACCTTTTTGTCACTCTTTTTGTCGAGCTGATACTTGCATTATACTAATAAGGGTTTTTATTTTTTAACTTATGGCCAACACAGCTAGTTTTGTATTTAATAAATAGTATTGAGTCTGGCTTTTGCTTCGGATACTATTATCATCTACAGGGTAGTTCAAACATCTGGAGAACGTGAGGTTGCCTGTCCTTCATTATGTATACAACGTGTGTGTGCATGTGCTTGCAAGTTGCGTGTTGACTCATGGTGACTCTATGAAATCACAGAATTTTCTTAGGCAAGGACTACTCAGCAGTGATGTTGCCAGTTCATTACACATTTCTGGATGTAATTGGTTTATGATTGTGAAACTTCCAGAGGAACCTGATGTTAACAGCCTTGCTTAAGTCTCACAAAACTCAAGGCTATAGTTTCTGTGATTAAGGCAATCCTCCTGTAATGCTATTTTCTTCTTTCCTTCTACCTTCCAGTTTACTGATCATTGTCTTTTCCAGTTAGAGGTGTCAGTAGTTCTTAACTACAATGTTCTTAACTAATGTTACTTCTGGCATTGGCATGCAAAAGTAAAGTGCCCCTTTGTTCTGTAACGTATGGATTGTTATATGGATGATGATGATTTCCATACTCATAATCTTGTACAAAATAGGGAGGGAGGTTAACATTCCATACACCATTTATTTCTAATCTGAAATGTTTTTTCAACCCAATATATCCCTATACACCCACACCCATGAAAATGGCCAAGTGACAGTTAAATACCATCAGTAAAACACATGAAATTTTATCTTAAAAGAAGAGGGAACTTCTTTGTGTATGTGAGTGAATGTGTTTATAGTGATTAAGGCATGGGTTGCAAAGGGTGTGCTTCTAGAATCTGCATTCATGGTTGGAGTTAAATTCCTCACTATTGTTTATGCTGGCTATGGCTGATGGAACTACAGTATATGCAATGCTTGAAGTAAAAGGAGATAAATAGGAAGAATGCTCAGGACAAACTGAGTCATATCTGTTGAAAAGTGAGTTGATATTCCAACCTGCTTCAAGCACTTGATGTATGCTATGACAATAAGAGGCGTATCTCTGTTCCTTGATTAACCCTTCAGTATAAACCTAGAAATTTTCACATAATCTATTTAATTAGGGCTCTGTTGCATGTGCATAGGAAGATGAGTTATTCCTGCTAACCTAGTCCACCTTTAAACTTCTCAGAAATCATTATTAGTTGTGCCAAGTGCTATTTGCATGGATAAGGTACTAATGTTCCCCCCAAACCTATGCAAACAAGTCCTCCTACCTGCCCCCCCTCCAATTTTTCCTTGGAATTATTTTTGAGACCAGAAAGATAAAGGTACAAACATGTTCTTCGGGCTCAACCTATAGGTTCTCTTTTAGAGGAAATTCTAATGGCTTTTTAAAAATTATTATTTTGCCTGAATTAAATTCGTATATGAATATGTTGCAGGACCTAGTGAAGATGAAAGCAATCTAGAAATGCAGTCATACTGTTTAAAGCCACATCTAGATGGATTTTTTTTTTAAAGTGTCTAGAATATTTTCTAATCCTATGAAAATTCCAATGTGCTCGGGTAATTAAACATGCACATTTCCACCAGGGTATTTGTGAAGGAAGTACCCAGATATCCAGAGCCAGAAGGAACATGTCCATATGAAATAGGACATTTATTCTGAGTATGCAGCAGACCCTTTTTGTAATAAATAAGTTAAGTAAGTAAGCAACCAACATAATTTCTGTCTTCTAAAAATACTACCACTATCATTTTCAACTTGGAAAAAAAAGTCTTGTTATGAAGTCCCAAAAATGGGAAACAAACTGTATATGGCAGGTGGCTGAAACACTGAGACAACAGTAAAAAATCTTTAAGATCAGAAAGTCATAAATGTATAGCTTTTTGGTCTAATTCTCCATGATATCTCTAAAAATGTGATTGAGGTAGTACAATGCCCTGTCTGCTAAGATGAAGGTTAAAACTTTCCCTGTGGAAGCTTTAGATGTTGGAGGTGCCATAGCGTTACTGATTGAATGTCCTAATGACAGGTGATTTAGTAGTTTCAAAATGCACAAGTGTCCCAAGGTATGGATTTTAGCAATAGTAAGAAATCAGTTCATATTTTGATCTGCAGGGTTGAGCTGGCCAGAAGAGTATGGTAACCATGGTTAATACAATTTCCTAATTAGTCTCAGAGGCATCATTTCAGCAAACATGGCTCAACAAAAAATAACCATTCCCTAGGGTCCCTTCACACACAGTAGTTTCATTGTACATAAAAATAAAACGTAATGAAGTATCTATGCTTTCTCTCCATAGGGAAGCATTCCAGGTAGGAAAGGGTAAAAACACAAGCATCTGGATTCCAAGAAACTATTCTTGGGTAGGATGTTTTTGGTAGGTGATTGTGGTAAATAACTCAGAGGAAAAGAAAACTCACAAAGAAATTAGGCATAGGATCAAATGAATCACATTTATTATAAGTTCTTCTGCAGAAGAGGTCCCCAAATAAAAGAGGACCCCCCCCACGTTGAATACCTTACGTTTTATTCCCTATCCCGACGCAAGTTTTCCCTCCCCTGTGACCCCATTGGTTAGGGTGACAGAGGTTACAACCCTATCAGAATCGCCAAAGAAGTGACATGCCCCCTTCCCCATATTTACAACATATATGATCATGCCCATAATCACGCTTTTACCTCGTGCTTTCTTAATTCTCATTTGCTATTTCAAAATGCCCATCAACCAGATTCTAACCTCCCATTTTGCTAAACAATGCAAAATTCTTCTCTTGTTTTTCTTTATCAACTTTGTTACCCCTTTCAGCTTTTGCTGACCTTCAGTCTGCCTAAGCAGGTGCCTTCAAACAAAAGTACATACATCCCACTGTTGAATCCTTATCTCTATCTGTCTGGTTCTTTTTGCTCAAGGCCTCCTTCAGCTGCCAGTTTCTAAAATTATGCTTCTTTAGGCTTCATTGTATTTCAAAAGCTCACATACTACAGTATATGTGTGTAAATATATTTAAAATGTGTTATAATCTATAAGCTAATACATATGTTAGTAATACTTGTTAATAATACTGCAAAACTAAAATGTATCTCCCCAGAGCCTCCTTTTGTTTTTTATTAGTGTTTTTAGCTTTTGCATTCTTCAAACTGTTGCAACAACCTTATACTCTTCTCTCTCAAATTATTTACAGGAAGTTCTGTGTTTGCTTTTATTATCATCATCTTTTGCCCTGCTACCTTTCCCGGGTCCTTTAAAGGATCAGTGGGCATAGATACTACTTGCATTCCTTGGACCACATGTGTTATCAGCTGTATGAAACATGGGATTAAACATGGTAAAAATATTAGACCTCCTACAGCACACACTATGAAAAACCCCACCTTTTTCCACCACTCTCCTTTAAATAAACTTGTCCACCAGTCATTATCTAGAATTGATTTCCATGTTTGTACTGGTACATGAGCTAATTTTCTAATATTCTGGCTGATTCCCTTTATTACTTTTCCATTATCATCTATTTTCAAACAACAATTTGTTATATTTAATTTTCCACACACACCTCCTTCTTCTGCCAGCAAATAATCTAAGACCAATCTGTGTTGATAGATTGCTTCCCTCATTTGAGTAATTGAGTTGCTACTAAATTAAGCTGTGGCTGTTTGGTTGGTTATAATTTCTACCACAGCTTGCAAGCGTATCAGTCTGTTTAACATATATATTGGGGTTCTGTATCCCCAGGACCCATCTTGTGCCCATGTAGCTGGTCCATATGTTGCAATAATTCTTTCAGGAGGCCACTCATCTTTTCCCCATTTTTGATTCCCTCCTAGGTCTAATCCTTTACCTACATTCCTTTTATTCCTCCTTAAGTCATCATAGAGGGGAATTCCTAAGTCTTGTTCTATGTCTTCTTCCAAAAGAAAAATTCTGGCCTTATTACCCCTACATAACAGGTACCTGTCCAATTTTTAGGTAATATTGTGTAAGCTGTTTTTCCACATATCCAGTAGTGTCCTTTTAAGGCCCTATTGTCTTCTTTCCACAATTCCCTTTTTCTACTTCTGTAAGGGTAATATTTGGTATCTCTGTATCCCAGGGGTCCCCCTTGTACATGTGTTCCCCTGGGACCATACTTACATTTCCATAACTGTTCCTTTTCATGAAATTCACAATCATGAGCCATTGGTCCTGTCTCATTAGAATTTGTCCAAAAATCTGTGAACCATGTGTGTGTACCATTCTTATGGATCCAAATCCACTCCCATTCCTTTAAGACAGTTTTTCCTCCTTTGAATTGTGTGTTTGGCAGTCAATAATAGCATAATCAAATCTAGCATCTAAATCTCCCTTTGCAGCACAGGACTCTCTGGAATATACCAGTCCGGGGGCGCAGAGGGTTTACATTTAACCCATGTACCATTTGACAATTGTATAGCAGTCTTATTCCACCTATCCTGATACTTTGTGCAATTGATGGGCCTACATCCGGCAACAATGCAGTGTGTTGCCCAGGTGAGGTCCAATTGCATTTATTACCCAAATCAGGTAAGGCTCCTTTTGATTTAAACAATAGTTTCCTAGGGATTTTCAGCTAATGACCAAATGTGTTGTTCTTCCCATTCTGGACTTCCTTTATGCACATCACTTTTACTATTTAAAATCATTTGGGTGCCAAGGAAACAGCCCTCCAAGGCCAAGTGGACTGTACCCTAGGACCTCCACATACCCAGCAATTGGTCAAATTAAAAGTTGTAGCTATATTTTCCATTAATTGTATAAAGGTATTAGTTGAAATAGGTGGGGGTATGGGTGCAGCATGTAGATGGATCAACACTAAAATTAGCATCCAACCTTTCATGATTACCATGTATCCCAGGGGTCAAATTCTGAATCAAAATCCCACTCAGACTCAGACTCAACACACCAGAGACAATTTTGTTCATGCAGATTATTCAATTGTGGGGGATCCTCTATGACTTGATTCTGCCAACCGTTCTGGTAATCAGTTATCTCTGGACCTGTGTATTCTGGAGCTAACTCATACACTTCTACTGGTCTGGCTCCCCTCTTTCAGAAAAAACCAAAGATCCCAAATTTCATGCTGCTCCTGCTTACTCTCTATTTTCCAGTATCTCACTATCTCCCCTGTTCCTGGTCTAGGTAGATCCAAATCTCCCTTTTCAATTTTTATTTGTATATCCCCGCAGAATTCCCCTTCATATGTAGGAGAGGTTCCTGGACCGGTGGTCCAAGTATCTAGCTGTGGTCTACTTATTTATAAAACCTCTCTTTTGGGTCCCAATCCTCGTTGTTATCCACTCCAGGATCCCACCCTAGAACCAAACCAGAATTGTTATAAATCATTTATTCTTGGAAAAGACTAAAGATAATGGATCCTTTCCTTGCTTCACAGTCCAGGTTCCTCCAGGTGGGTCCACTGGTCCCTTGATTCTGGAACAATGCGTCCAACCCTTCTCGGCTGTTCGGATCGCTGTTTCTGTGGTCAGAAGCACTTGGTACGGACCCTCCCACGAAGGGTGGAGCTTAATCTCTTTCCAGATCTTTACCAGGATCCAGTCACCGGGCTTTGGCTTTGGATTGGGAACTCCAAAGGTGGTGTTTGAGCCAGCACGCCTCTTGTCCTCAGCTCTGAAAGAGAAGTAGACACTGCCAGTATATAGTTCTTTAAATACAAGTCTTTGGTTTCAAAGGTAGGAATCTCTCCTTTTCCTCCCAGATATGGTAATCCAAACAGCATCTCATAAGGGGATATTCCAAGATCCTTTCTGGGGGTAGTCCTGACTCTTAGTAAGGCAATGGGCAAGCATTTGGTCCATGGCAGCCTAGTCTCTGTCATTAACTTTGAAATCTGTGTCTTTAGAGTCTGATTCATTCTCTCCACTTTTCCAGAAGACTGTGGATGCCATGGAGTGTGAAATTTCCAATTTATTCCCAATGCCTGTATCAGTCCCTGTAGTACTTGAGAGGTGAAATGACTTCCTTGATCTGAATTTATACTTTCAACCCATCCATATCTGGGTATAATTTGCTCAGAAGCACTTTGGTCCCCCCTGCAGCAGTGGCTGACGCCATAGGAAAGGCTTCTACCCATCCTGTTAGATGATCCACTATAACTAATAGGTATTTCAGCCTCTGTACTGGGGGAAGTTCTGTGTAGTCTATTTGTATACTCTGGAAAGGTCTGAGTGCCAATTCCCTCCCTCCTAATTGATGTTTTCGCATTACCTTCTTGTTCACTTTCTGACAAGTTATGCATCTATCACAAATTTGTTTCGCTACAGTATATATACCTATGCATCCATAATGTTGTAGTAAAGTATCACATAGTGCCTGTGTACCCCAATGACTTCCCTGATGCAAAGTGGCCAAAAGCTCCCTTGCCACTTCTTTATTGATCATTTGCCTCCCATCTGGGAGAACCCACTTTCCCTCCTGTGTTTTTATGGCCCCTATTCGAGTCATTTTGTCTTCTTCACTCTTGCTGAATACAGGGACCACCAAGGGGGGTTTGAGTGAAGGTATCAACACTCTCATATGTATTTTCTCTTGTAAAGCTGCTTCTCTTGCAGCCTCATCTGCTAACCGGTTCCCTATAGCCTCTGGAGAGTTTCCTCGTTGGTGTCCAGGGATATGAACTACAGATATCTCCAGAGGGGATTGTAGTTCATCTAGTACTTGAATAATTAATTGCTCATGTGCCAATTCTTTTCCTCTACTGTTAATTAGTCCCCTTTCTTTCCAAATTTTTCCAAACGTGTGCACCACCCCAAAGGCATATCGGGAATCCGTGTATATCGTTCCCTTTTTATTTTTCAGAATTTGCAAGGCCTGCTTTAGTGCATACAACTGGAAGTTTGTGCTGACCATGAATCTGGTAGCTCTCAGCTTCTAAGATCTCCTGTGTGATTCCATCAATCACTGCATATCCACTGTGTCTCTTTCCTTGTATACACCTGGAAGATCCATCTATAAACAATCTCATCCCCTTAGGAAGGGGAGAGTCTCCCAGATCAGGCCTTTTTTTTAGTTTGATATTCAATGATGTCTAAACAATCATGGATAGGATCAGTTTGTTCCTCTCCTTTCCACAGAAATTCAGCTGGATTCACACAGGAGTCTGTAGTTAGCACCAGATCATCTTTTTCCAGTAATATAGCCTCATATTTAAGAATTCTTGGATCTGTTGACCACCTTTTTCCCTTCTGTGTTAAGATGGTCCTGACTGAATGTGGAGTGCTCACTATCAAAGCTCCCCCAAATGTCAATTTTCTATTTCCTCCACTAACATTGCTGTAGCTGCTACAGATTGTACGCATGTAGGCCAGCCTGGGGTACAGGATTAACAATTTTGATAAGTAAGCCACTGAATGTTTTTTTCCTCCCCAGGTTTGAGTTAACACTCCCAAAGGGTGCCCCCGCATCTGTTGTAACAAACAGATGAAAGGGCTTATCCAGGGAGGGGAGTGCCAACACTGGGACATGAATTAAGGCATCCTTTAATTCCTGAACTTGTTTCACTTCTTCTGATGACCACTTGGGGATTTCAAGGTCTTCTACAAGTTTGGCATACAAAAATTTAGTTTTTAGGGCATAATTTTCTATCCACAAATCTACAATATCCCAGCATCCCCAAAAACTTTCTTATTTCCCTTTTTGATTTTGGGAGAGGAAGATCAACAATTCCTTTTATCCTTTCTGGGTTTATTCTTCTCTGTCCTTCACTAATTAAGTGTCCTAAATATTTCACCTCCCTTTCCACAAACTGCAATTTACTTCTTGATACTCTCAGTCCCTGTTTTCCCAGGAAATTTAAAAGGGCTATTGTGGCTTCAGTTACTTTTTGTTTCTTGATCCCAGTTATCAAAAGGTCATCCACATACTGTAATAGAACAATTCCCTGGGGAACTGGGAATTTTTCCAAAATCTGCTCTAATACCTGCCCAAATAAGTTTGGGGACTCTGTAAAACCTTGCACTAGACTCCAGCGGAATTGTTGTTTTTTCCAGTCTGGGGATGCTCCCACTCGAAGGCAAACAGGTCTCTACTTTTGTCAGCGAGGGGGCATGCCCAAAAGGCATTTTCAGGTCTATTACACTGAACCATTTATGATCATGAGGGATTTTACTCATAATGGTGTAGGGATTGGGGACCACTGGGTGTCTCACTTGTACTATTCTGTTCAGGAGTCTTAAGTCCTGCACAAGACGATAAGTCCCATCTGGCTTTTTCACAGGGATGATGGGAGTATTATAGCTAGACATACAGGGTTCAATTAAGTCATCTTGTATCAATTTTTCTATCACTGGCTGAAGTCCCATTCTGCCCTCATGTGAAATGGGATACTGTTTTTGGCAAATCACCTCTACTTCCTGTTTCAGCTTAACTTTTAAAGGAGTTACTTTTAGTCCACCCCTATTACCATCCCTTACCCAAACCTGATCATTTATTTTCTCCTCATCCTGTGTTGTTAAAGCCATAAATTTTGCAACCACCCTGCCTCCTTGAGGGTGGGTGGTAATTCCCAGTTCAAGTTGTAAATCTCTCCCTAAGAGGTTTATCCCAGTCTCAGGAATTACAAGGAGATCCCCATATGTCTGTCTGTCTTCACTTTGAATACAGACTCCTTTTACCTGTGGCACAAAAAAACTTTCTCCTTTTATTCCCATGACTGAAATTTCTTGATTTGATGCCTGCATTCCCTTTGGTATTGTAATTACTGAAGACCTATCAGCTCCACTATCTACCATAAACACCATTTCTTCATTTTGTGGTCCCACCTTCAAATTTATCAAGGGCTCATGGTGGGATCTCAAAGGAAAAAGCCCCTGACACCCCTAATCTTCATATTCCATCATGGCAAAAATTTTCTCCTCCTTCTTGAGCTTAGGACATTCTCGTTTGAAATGACCAATTTCCCCACACTGGAAACATTTCTGTTCTCCTACTTTCCATCCTACCTTCACTGGTCCACCTCTTCCTTGTCCTCTCATTACTCCCCTTCCTCTCCCTCTGAATCTTCCTCTTCCTCTATCTGAGCTTTGCTCCAATCTTTTGTTTACCACATCATTTACTGTATTCACCATTATCTTTGCTTTCTGCTTATGCTTTTCCTCTTTTCTTCTCACAAAAACTTTCTGTGCTTCTCTCAATAGCTGTTCTAGGGGTTTCTCATCCCATGATTCAATTTTCTGCAGTTTTTTTTGTACATCAGGCCAAGATTTAGTGACAAAATTTACTTTCAGCATTGCCTCTCCATTTGGGCTATCAGGATTTAATCCTGAATATTGTTGCATGTTTTTTCTTAACCTTTGCAGGAATGCTGTAGGGGTCTCATCCTTTTCCTGTCTGTTCTCAAAAGCCTTTACAAAGTTCTGCCCCTTCGGAACAGACTCTCTTATCCCACGCACTATCAAGACCCTTAAATCCTGCATGTGATTGCGGTCTCTTTCTTCCTGATGATTCCACCCGGGGGCTGTTAGAGGGTACTTCACTTCTGCTAGAGGTCCTCCCTGGTTAGGTGGGTGTTCTCTCCCCCAAATCTGCATAGCTGCATTTCTAATCATGGACCTTTCCTCAGTTGTAAAAAGAATGTTCAAAATGGACATCATCTCTTCCCAGGTGTAAATATTTGGACCTAGGAATTGATCAAATTGTTCAGACAACCGAGAGGGTCTTCCATTAGAGATTTCATGTACTTTTTGAAAAGCCTGACTTCCTGACTGGTTAGAGGGCTGTTTACATACCCTATCTGTCCTGCTCCTGTAGGGACTTCTCTCAAGGGATATAAACTAGCTGTAGCCTTTTTACTGTCAAATGGGAAATTTTCTATATCTTGTTGACATTGTTTTAACTCCTGCATTAGCTTTGGATAGGGACATTTGCCTTTCTTATCTGTTTCTTGAGGAACAGCTTTGGCTGCGATTTCCTCCTCCTCTTCTTTCCCTTCTGGCTCTCCCTCCCCCTCTGAATCTTTTCCTTGGGCTATTGAGGGAGCGGCTGTGGGATCAACAGTATCAGCTTCAGCTTCAACTGCGGCTCCAGCTCCAGCGGGAGCATAAGGAGGAGGGGGCAGACAATTAAGAGGATCCCATTTGTTTAACTGAAGCTTGTCTTTTTCCTTCCTTTGCTTTGATTTCTTCTCACTTGCCTTTAATGGGCAGAGTTTTACAACTCCTTGCCAGCAAGCTGCATACTCTGACTCCTCCCTGTCAAGAGGTTTTTTATTATTGACATACTGGTTCAGTTTCTGACACAGCCAGACCTCCTGTGACCCATATCTTGGCCAGAAAATGTCAGGCTGTGCAATTGCTTCTCTAGACCACTCAAAATAACAAAATTGAATCATTCTCTCTTTACTCTTCCCTGGGTACTACACACTCCATCATTTCCCCAGTTGTTTAGCATCAACCCCAATGGGCTATCGGGTGGGGGTGCTAGGGAGTTCTTGACCCCCCTTCTGTTTTCTTCCTTTGGACGTCCTGTTCCCCATAGTGAGATTTCTCAGAGTTCACACGCTCAAGAGTTTTATTGACACACGCTTCGCCCTTTCCTGACTGGTCCCCTCGCGGAGATCCAGAACTGCAAGATTTGGGCTCCACTCTCGCCTCGTACCTGGGGTGCGTCTCTTTCACACACTTTCTCACCTCTGAGATCACACTATGACCCGACCACCAAGGAGGTACTTTTATAGCCAATTTTCCCTACCTTGGTCTGTGCACAGAGTATTCCTGGTCGTGCGTGCTTGAAATTCTTTTGTCCTCTTTAACTCTTCCCCCCCCCTGTGTGGTTCACTTGATCCTTTTCGTCTCCAGGATGCAGCCAGTCGAAGGAGTGCCGGAGAAGTGAGGTTGGGACTGTCCAAATGGACAGGGTGCACCTTTCCCTTGGTCACTTCCTCCACCGTCCCTCCGATGGACAGGATCCCGGACGAGCCCCAATCTGTGGTAAATAACTCAGAGGAAAAGAAAACTCACAAAGAAATTAGGCATAGGATCAAATGAATCACATTTATTATAAGTTCTTCTGCAGAAGAGGTGCCCATAAAAGTGGACCCCCCTACGTTGAATACCTTACGTTTTATTCCCTATCCCGACGCAAGTTTTCCCTCCCCTGTGACCCCATTGGTTAGGGTGACAGAGGTTACAACCCTATCAGAATCGCCTAAGAAGTGACATGCCCCCCTCCCCATATTTCAACATATATGATCATGCCCATAATCACGCTTTTACCTCGTGCTTTCTTAATTCTCATTTGCTATTTCAAAATGCCCATCAACCAGATTCTAACCTCCCATTTTGCTAAACAATGCAAAATTCTTCTCTTGTTTTTCTTTATCAACTTTGTTACCCCTTTCAGCTTTTGCTGACCTTCAGTCTGCCTAAGCAGGTGCCTTCAAACAAAAGTACATACATCCCACTGTTGAATCCTTATCTCTATCTGTCTGGTTCTTTTTGCTCAAGGCCTCCTTCAGCTGCCAGTTTCTAAAATTATGCTTCTTTAGGCTTCATTGTATTTCAAAAGCTCACATACTACAGTATATGTGTGTAAATATATTTAAAATGTGTTATAATCTATAAGCTAATACATATGTTAGTAATACTTGTTAATAATACTGCAAAACTAAAATGTATCTCTCTCAGTGATTGTAATTCATGTTGATGTTGTCTTAGTGTTGAAGTGCACATGCCATATTTTAAAATATGATAAAGTACATATGCATTATAGGCTTTTGGAATGGACATTTCTAACACCATGCAACTTTCCAAGCATTCCAGAATTGCTGTGAACCTGAAAAAAAAATCATTGTCTGAGACACACCTATTTTAGCAGCACTGATCTGGTGGGTATGAAGAAAATAACATAATTTTGTGACTAAAGTAAGGCAGATTCATTCACGAGTTATTGTGGTATATTACTAGTTCTTATGGAGAAACTGCTCTTGTATGAGCAAGGAACAAAACACATTTCATCGTCCACTCATTCCATCCATGCTAGAGATGGGTATCTAGTGGGTCATTTGTGCAACTGGAAAATCTGCTAAATACCCTGCATTCATAGCTAAGAATCTCAGCAAATCTGACTTACCACATCTGAACTTGCCCTTTGTGTTACAACCAAGTCAGAGTGCTGACTCCAACACATCTTGTCTCAACAATACAGATACATTGCGCTGTTCATCTACAGTCACTTCAAATGATCTTCTAAGTACTCTGTTATATGTAAAGGCATAGTACAGGAATTTGAACTGAATGTCCATTCATTCTTTTATCCCACGTTTCTTCCGTCTTAATCTTTACAAGAGGTCACCACATCTCTCATATGCAAGATTCCTAAAGCCAATCAGTTCCTCACCAACACTGGTTTTCACCTTTTGGAGTTACCTGGGCATAAGCTAACTCTGCACATAGGTAGATCCTCTGTGTCTCAGTGTTATTCCTTATGGCTTTTATAATGTATGCTATATATTTATAGATAATATTGTAGCTGCACATTACATATTTGGGCAAATAATTCTAAAGTGACTCCTTTTACCACTGTTGCAGCCAGAACTGCACAAGATACCTGTTTTGCCTGGGAGGGGAGGAATTAGACCTATTGCTTGTCAGTGCTCCCTTTTTAAAGTACACCTTTGGCTCAATTTTGTACCTTTGAGAAGACTTCTGCTCTAATTTCTGTATCTATTTATTTATTCTTTCAGACTTTAGAAACTTATTCTAAATGACAGTTTCCAAATTTAATGCATCTTCATCTACCAGTTCTGCTGCCTCGATTTATCTATAGAAATCTTATCTTTGGCTCTGAGCCCCAACTTAATTTCCCGAGGAACATGGTAGTGAAATTTGTCTAAGCCTAATACCTTCCCCCGTGTATATGTCTTATCTTCCTTAGTTAACTTAACTCCCAATTCCACCTAATTTTCCCTCTTATTTGGGTTATAAGGCTATAAGAATTTTCTTCTAAAAGTCAGGCCTCAACCTCAACTTTTAATATACAGGTATATCAGCACCCTCTTGTGGCAGGTATTATGTTTCAGCCAAGCCTCCCATGATCAGACCTGGAATAATAGATCTTCAAGAGCAGTACCACAGGAGTGGAGTCTCTCTCAATGTTGCATAATATACTTGTGTATCATCATCAGAAACATCAGGAGTCAATCTATATTATTGCACTGGAACTTGGAAAATTTGGGTACTCATCCTCATGAAGCGACGGAATTCACTGGGTGTCTTTAGGCCACTCACTCTTGTTAGTTTGGACTCATTTGTAAATAACAGGAGCAGTATAAGAATATATGAAGGGCAATGCTAGATCAGACTAAAGGCGTCTTTAATTCTGCCTTCCATCTGGGCAATGACCAAACTTTTGCCTATGGAAAGCCTACCAGAAGGATATGAGTACAGGTGTGTTTTTGAGTGCTGTGATCAAGAACTAAGGCCTAAAGCAGCAGAGAGAAACAGCTAAGGGCAAGGGAGCTACATCCCCCCTCCAAACCTTGGAAAGCCACACCCATTGCCACATACCTTGCACATTAAAGTTCAATTGTTTTGTTTCCAAAGGCTCTCTGGGAAGCATGAGGGCAATTTCACCATACTTTGCCCCCTCCCACAAGGCTGTTCTAGGCTCAGGAGAGGCCTTTTTGCACAGCAAGAAGTGACCAGACTATTGACTGTTATGTGGCTCAATTCCTGTTGACAAAAAAAAAAATCTCTCCTGAGATTAAAATGGTCCATGAGTGGGAAAAATGTGGCTGAATTGACCTCATGTCCCCAGAGGGCATTTGGGGAGAAGGAGCCTTGGCAGCCCTGAGAACCACATGGCCTCACATTTTCCACTGCCGGCTGAAAGGCTAATCATTTCCAGTTACAAGACATGGGTTCAAGAACTTTGGTTCATAAATGCCATGATGGATCTTTATACTTGTTCAGAACATAATTGGTGTCCAGAGCCTGCCTTGGAGGATGAAAATACAAGATTGGAGGAACGATTTGTCTAAATCACCTGTCTTTGGCTATGGAATAATACAGAGACAGGCAAGAATGAAATAACTGTGTGTGTGTGTTTAAATGTTTGGGGTTACAGTTGGATTTTATTATATTCTTTATTGTGTGACTTATTTCTATTGAATAACTATAAAAGCTTGAACCTTATTGTAAGAAAGATTGTGGAGGCTTTCCAACCTGGGGACTTCAGTCTTCTAGCTCTGATTCTCACCACTCTCATCATAGTATTCTAAACGTAAAATACTTTCAGAATGGTTTACCATTGTATCCTTGTATGTAGTAACAAGCGTTAGCTAAAGTGCCACGGCCATTGCATCTGAGAAATCCTCCACCAGTGCATCTTCCACTCCTGCTGTTGCCCAATAGTTTCCCTTCCACTACATTCAAGTATTTGGCATATTTGGGCCATTTCTACACTTCAGTTATAGTGCTATTGTTCCACTTTCAACATGCTATGGAATCCTGGGGTTTGCAGGTTAGGGAGAGGCCTTTAGAATTCTCAACCAGAGAGCTCTTTGGCCTCAGTATACTACAAACCCCAGAATTCCACAGGATGTTGACAGTGGAATAATAGCACTATAACAGTGTAGTGCAGAAATGGTCTTAGTCTGGCTCCTTAACAAAAGTCTGCCTGACTTGGGAGACTACCAATAGCAGTGCTACTGTCAACATAGCCCCTTGCCTCACAGGAGCACACAGTGCTACCACAGAAAGAAAATGCCAAGTGTTGGCTTACCATGCAGAAGTGAGTCCACTCTACTGAAAACTAGCAGTTGGATTTAGTCCCCTTCAGTGTCCTATCCCCTGGAGCCAAACTATCTCATTGCCTAATGTTAGATCCAGGAGAGAGAGAGGGTTATTAAGGTGGAGGAAACTACTGTAAACTGTGCTGAGGCTGCAGGATGGAGAGAGATATAAATTAAATAATTGACCAGCAATCTTGTGAAGCAAAGATGAGAAACATTTGACCTTCTGGATGGCAATTTTACATACCTCCAATTTGTCAAGGTATTCAAGTTGAATGCAGGAATTGTTTTCTAAGTAGATGGCAGGAATGGGGTGATGTGGCCTTCTGCACAGGTGCAAGGTTGTTATGACTAGCCAAACCCTGAAGGTCTTTGCCTCGTCACCAAGTGAAGGTTGCCAAGAGGGAAAGTGATTGGATCATCCCACAAGGTCTGAGGTGGTGGTAAGCCCTCAAAAAGGCTTGGGTTTGCAGTGTACTTTACCATTTAGTTTTTTTCTCCTAATAGTCACGTCACTCTGCTGAAAGATATATGCTTTGCTTCCCGGCATGCTGCAGGTTTATTTGCTGATTTACAGCTGTGCTAATTGATCTCTGATGTGCGGCTTTGAAGCCTTATCTTACTTCAGTGTGCTTAAATAAACGAACAAGCCCTGAGCCTACCTAATGAGTCTCCGGAACTGTTTTTTGCTCCACTGAAGATGCCTGGTCGCAGTAAGGTGACACTTCCTGGTCAGCACTCTGTGTAAACTCTGAGGAGCTGTTTCACACCAACCCTAACACAACTGACCTTAGCTAACAATTAAGGGACTGTGGAAGGTATTCAGACCATTGAAGGGCAAAAATTCCCCTAGCCTTTCTTGTTAACTTCTGTCAAGTCAACTTCAGTTTATGGCAACCCCATGAACGAGAGAGATTCCAGTCACCCTGTTATCAACAGCCTTCCTCAGGTCTTGCAAATTCAGGACTATGGTTTCCTTGATTGATCCTATCCACATGAAGTATGAGAGCTAGCAAGGTTTAGTGGTTTAATTTACAAACTACAGCTCTACAGAGTGCTCTAGGGAAAATTGTCATTAGCGCTTCCAAAATGCATCTGCCTTTCAGAGAAGTCATGCCGCTTCCACATGGCTTGGAGTCTTAAAAAAAAAAAGGAAAGAGTTTAAGAAACATGAAAAAAAGGAAAGAGTTTAAGAAACGTGAAGGTCACTTTAGGAGGGTAAAGGACAAGTATCACAGGAAACCCCTGTTCTCATCCGTGTGTATGAGAGAAAATGAACATACACCTGTAGGACTTGTTATGGTCTCCAAAGTACCACATTATAGGTAATGTGCATCCAAATCCTGTCACTGAAGGAAGACAAGAAAGTGGAAGCCTGAGAGAATGCCAGTCTTAAGCACAATTCTAATACAAATTGATAAGTCTACATGCTTACAAGAGTTCTATACCCCCCCTCCAAATTTGGGTCTACTAAGAAAAATTAGTAGTAAGAGCAGGGCCCCCAACTTTTGATCAGCCTCTCCAAAAGCATGACTGGACATGCAATAATGCTATACTTGGACCATATTACGTATTATGTCAGCTTTCGCATGGTTGGACCATCCCAAAAACCATGTTTCTATAAATATGTATGAGGACTGGGAAAATGCGTAAAGGTGAAAGCCAGGCAAATACGAAGTCAGTAGACTAGCAAAGAATGTGCTATGACATGAACAATGATTTTCAGTTAGCTATTGCATTTGACTGTGAATGTCATAGAGCAGTTCCTACTTAAACATTTGAAAAATGTTTTGAAAAGATTAACAGCTTGCATCACTCTTCCAGTAGAGGGCAGCTAATGTATTCATTATTCATTAGTGCAAAACCAAGAAACTGGCCAGACCCATGACCAAGTAATACGAATATCTAAGAGTCTAGGTCAAATTACCTTGTCTAGGTCTCAGTTACCTTGAAATTTCTTCCAGCTGCACCTCTAATGGGCAGACAACAGAGTGAGAATATTCCAAACACTTACTATCTTTTTTTCAGTGTGTTTTTAGAATGTTTTTTGCCACCTTGAGTTTTGGTTAAAGAAGAAAGCTGGTGGATTTATTGAGGAAGCATTTTATAGCTTTAAAGAGTTTTTTGTTTTGTTTTTTGGCCAAGCCAAAAACACACTCAGTTTAATATAAAATGGAACTTATTTGCAAAAGGCAGCCTATATGCAGTGATACAGTTCCAGGCTTGACAGAACAGAGTATTGACATTAAAGCTGTTTCAAAGATGCACAGATAGATGCATTAAATGGTTTTCATTTATTCTACTATTTTACAAAATGTCCTGAACACCTCTTTCTTGGAGGAGAAGTATGTCAAAATCTACTGGTGGATTTCTGTGAGAACCTGCAATTGATCTGCAAGGATTTCTGATTCCTCACTGTTTTAACAGCAGCAATGATTTCTTCAAAGGTGGTTACTTCTGCTACTGTAAGAAACTCAGAAGTGGGTTGTTATGGGGAGCTGGAATCTCAGGTTCTGGTACTACAAAAATATTCTGGGTCTGAGCCAAGTGTTTCAAGACACTCTGTTCCTTAATTCTACTAGGTATGCCTGCCCTGCACTACTGTTCTGCGCCTGATTTAGAGTGAAGAACCTTTAGCTTTAATTGGAAACATAACAAAGGAGTGTTAACACATCAGCTTTGCATGGGTCTAGGCAATGAAAGGAGAGTCAAAATCTACAAGTCTCCCTGGAGTGGTTCTTTGGCTCCAAGCAAAAATCAGTAGTAAGACTCAATCAGTAACATCTTATTGATATGTTAATAGTAAATTATTTTACAAGGTATATCAGAAACCATAGGAGGGGTGAAGAAGATGTGGCTCTCCAGATGTTGTTTGTTTGCAACTTGCAGCAGTGTAGTCAGCATAAGTAAGTAGAATGGGAGATGTAGTCTGACAATATCTAGAGAATCACATGTTCTGTATGCCTGAACTGTGTGTGTATGCGCCTTCGAGTCTACCCTCATGGTAACCCCAATAATTTCATAGGGTTCTCTTAGGCAAGGAATACTCAGAGGTAGTTTTGCCAGTTCTTCTGAAATATAGCCTATAGCTCCTGGTGTTCCTTAGCAGTCTTCCATTCAAATATTAACCAGGGCTAACCCTGTCAAGTTTCCAAGATTACACAGAATCTGGTGCCTACAGAATTGTTATTTCATCTGTCTTTACAAGGGAACTGGTGAGAGCCCTTGAGGAATAGTCAGTTTAATTTTTTCCTGTATGTCTAATTCCTTTTCTCATTTCTGTAATTCTTGTACATAACAAGAAAATAAAACCCTCATTAACTTCTAGGAAAAACCAGTCTAAATCTGCAAAAAGCAAGTAAGCAGGCAAGCTAACTGAACAGTATTTAACAGGCTTATGCTGGTGGTGTTTCAGAAATATTCAACATCTTAAGACCTATAAGAGAAAACCAAAATGTTTAATTAATGACAAATGCTCTTTTATTACATTCTACATCTTATTGTTGCATAAGGTTCATATCTACAGATAAAGCATTATTCTTGTCCAAAAAAAGGAAGAGAACCCAACATACTTTATTCTGGAGTTTATAGATATGTTTTGAAACCAAAGTAACTGATTTGCCTGATTCTGAACTACAATACTTTTTGTTAAATTCTGCAATTATTCAGATATTAGGGGCAAAGTAATAAAATGGATCTGTGTTGTAAGTATTTAAAAATGAACAATTTTGAAGTCGTTATTATTCAACAATTCTGTAGAACAAAACTGCAATTCTTCCTTAGCTCTAAAGACCCAGTTCCAAATCTTCAAGTTCCTTCAGAAGGGCAGCCTCTTTCTGAATCTTCTCCAGCTATAACATATGCAAAATATATATGATTTTTATGTAATACACACAATGGAAGAGTAATCCAAGCATATGATACAGTAAACTCCAACATAATTGCATAGACTAAATATTTTACCAGTTTCATCTAGACTTTCCCCCAGCAGTTTCCCTCAACATGTGGAGTTTCCCTACAACTAGCAAAGATAAAACAACTTGAAAAGACAGAGAGGGAAAGCAACAATAATGGTTTAAAAATTACATAATTTGCTTTAGGAAAAGTGGTCAGGAATATTCCCCTCCCTTGCCTTTAATACTAGACATTGAAGCCACCCAATAAAACTGATGGGTAATACATACAGGGCAGATCAATGGCAGAACTTCTTTTCCCAGTTAATAACTCTCTTTATGGAATTCACTGCCACAGGCTGTGGTGATGGCCACTAGCTAAGCTGACTTTAAAAATGGATTACACAGATTCATGGAAGATAGGTCAATCAATAACTTTCTTTCATAGCAGCTAAATGAAACCTCCATGTTCAGAGACTGAACATGGCTTCCCAAAACCAATTTTGTGGGAGGCAACAACATCAGAGGACTGGCAGTTTCATGCCCCCACTGTCAGCTACCTAGAAGCATCCTTTTAGGCATTGTGGGAAGAAGGGAATTAAGACTATATCACTAGAATATGGAAAATTTATTTTTGGGCTACAGTTCCCAGAACCTTGCAGCCAGCATGTTCAGTGGCTATAGTAGATGGGGAATTCTGAAAACTATAATCCAAAAGTAACTTTTCAAGCTCAGAGCATCACATTTGGGTGCTCCTTTGCCAACTTCCACGTTGTTTTTGTCCCTTCTGCTCAAAATTGTGCCAATTATTTTACAGAAACTAGAGGGCTTCAGAAGGCAATAAAAGGAGTCCAGGGACCTCATGCTATCCAGAGGTTGCACCTTCCCAATCTTTGCTCTAAGGTAAAGGGAAGAGTGTGCTTGTCTGGGAACATGGGAGCCAAGCCTGGGCCACCACTAGCATGCAGTCCTAATTAGAGGTCCTATTAGCGGAGGGATCTGGGAGTTGTAGTCCAAAGCAGTAACTTTTCCAAACTTTGTCTCTGACCAGTCACTCTTTGTTTTGATATAGCACACACTGGAGCAAAAGTTTACCAGATTCTAAACCAGATAGAATTTAGTCTGCCCTAACATTTTCTTACATTGTTAAGAATGCCATCATTTGAAGAGGTCTACAAAGGTCTAATACTTTTAGAGCTTTTATTTTAATCATAAGGGAAAAGGTCTCCATTCTGGCAAACTATTTCGATAACAAAATAGAGATCTAATGATTTCTGTAGTTTCAATGCTTTACAAGTCATACATAAGAATAACATATACAAACAGAACAATACCTGGTTTTTCTCTAGCTGTTTGCCTGCAGCAGCTTGATCTTTCAGTTGTTCAATTGCTTTCAACTTCTGTAACCATGAAAGCATATTTAGGACAAATGGAAAAACATCAGGCTTTAGAAACAGTTTGTGGGATTTGGGGCAGGGGAGAACGAAAAACAGCACAGATGATTTTTACAGCTCTTTAAGGACTCTTCTCAGGTTCAATGATGCCCTTATACTCCTTTCAAACCTACATTTGTTGTTATGTGCCTTCAAGTCAATTCTGATTTATGGGGATCCTATCACAGGGTTTTTCAGGGGCAAGATTTCTTCAGAGAAGGTTTGTCATTGCCTTTCACTTAGGCTGAAAGACTGTGACTTGCCCAGGGTCACCCAAGTGGGTTTCCACAGCTGAGCAGTATTTGAACCCTGGTCTCCCAGAGTCCTAGTCCAAAACTCAAACACTACACTACACTGGCTTTTACAACTTATTTTACTGCTAGAGAAATGTATAGTCAGCATACTACAAGAACCTGAAACTGAAGCTTTCTTTGCCCAGATCTACAAGCAGGCAGACATGCAGGGCTAGGAACCTGTGGAGCTCTGCATTAAAATGTTGGATTCAGTCCCTGAAGACTACCTTCTTATTTCCTGAAAGAAGAGAGAGTGACAGCAGGCACTCTACAATAGCAATGGCAGGTGTAAAGATTGGTGCTAGGTACATGAATCCTCTACAGAAGCTTCTTACACGTATACATTGCTAATCCAAATATAGACATGTGTTCATTGCTACTCACTGGCTGAGGGCAATTCTACTTTTTATGTCCCACTTCTCTAACCAACTATTTGTATGTTTCCTTCACAATAGCAGGGGCAATATGCTTTCCGCAAATATCAATGCTTCTTGAAGATTGTCAAAAGTGTTGCATAGCTCTTGGGTAACACCCAGGCCAGTGAGACAGAAGCCGTGTCCCCATGTTCTGGTTTATTTAAAT
The DNA here is from genome assembly GCA_948474755.1 of Ctenosaura bakeri. Classification (NCBI taxonomy): domain Eukaryota; kingdom Metazoa; phylum Chordata; class Lepidosauria; order Squamata; family Iguanidae; genus Ctenosaura; species Ctenosaura bakeri. The sequence continues at coordinate 179,565 of CAOLHI010002035.1, forward strand.
ACAATAACTGTCATAAACAGCCTGTAAGATATAGCTTGTATAACCCTAATGATCTATAGAAGATGGACCAACAGATTGGATTAATATAAGGCAACTTCTTTTCTTTTTGGGGAATATCCAAGTATTTCTATCCTGTCTTTTGTATACAGTAGAGTCCTGGTTATCCGACCCAAATGGGCAGCTGCAGCGTCGGATAACCGAAAGGGTCGGATTACCTGGATGCCTGTGGCAGCTGCCATTTTGGGGGCGTGTCGGGGCGGGCCTGGGGGCATGGAAATGCCCACAGCCACGCCCCCAGGCCGTCACGACGTCGGTTAATCCGGATGGTCGGATAACCGAGTGTCGGATAAACGGGACTCTACTGTATATGCATACTCCTATTACCCTTTACTGAGGCAAGGCAGCAAATATGCCCAGGTGGATCTTTTTCCCACACTGAGAACAAAACTAGACAAGAGATGGAAACAGCTCCTATCTGAAACAGCCAACTGTACAAATGAAACCTTTAGGCTGATTCAGAGGATTGGAGAAGAAAGGAGGTGCATGTAGTGTTTCACTGCTAATTTTGGTTCCCCTACCAAAATGCTTTCTAGTTGTTTTCACACCCTGTATCTCTTCTTCTATGGGACAAAAAGTATCTGGAACCGTTCTGACTGGAAAAAGGCCAGCTAGTATCAGCTAATCATATTTCTATATTCCTCTTCTGTTCCAAAGTCCTCTGCTGCTCCTTTTTGATTTTTAATGTCAGTGAGTCAGAGTAATTTTCTAGGCTCTAAGTGATTCTGTAAGATGTAGCTCCAAAATAAATAACTAAATAAATAATCATGCAAAGCTTCTCCAGTAGCCAGTATCACTGCCAGTATCACTCTTGTCAATATGACTGAGAGATAGACAGGAAACTGCAAAAGTATCTTGGGACATTGTTCACTCTACGGCCTGTTTTTGTTGCAGTAGGGAAAAAGCAGAGTTCAATTAACTAGGGAAATGCTGGCTTTGTACCCACACAAGGGAAGGTATTGGGCCTTACTGTAAGAGAAAGTAAAACAAAGAAAACAAAATTGAAATGGCTCTTCTGTCATCAACAAGATGGTAGAGATAACAGCTGTTTTGTGGTTGGAAAATATTTTACACAAACTTCTTCAGTAAAAGAAATTCCCCACCTTTCTCAGATTCTTTATCTTCTTATCCACTTCAGGATCTCCCGATGTTACAGAGGGTGCTATATTGTGCAATGCATTCTGTACTGTTGGGGCTGAAGCATCTTCCTGGTTTCCTTCAGCCCTGGCCTCCTTTAAACAATAAATATATCATCAGGTAAAAGAACAGCTTTGAGACACAACTATGCTGTCAATCATTATTGTTAATGATGAGAGATTTAAAAAAAAACTTTCCAGATCCTCTTAATTCATTACAACTGATGATGAATAAGGGACATGCAGAAAGATATAGTAGGATATGGTTAAAAAGTTCACAAAATGTGAACAAAATAGGTTCAAGAGAATTAAAACCTCAGCCATACCTGTTTAGCAACTTTCTTTGCCTCATGCTTCCTTTGATTTTTGAGTGCTGTTTTAGATAACGGCTTATCACCACTTTTTGACTGAGATCTCATGTTCTGTGGTGGCTCGTCCTCATGCTAAGAGCAAGTGGGGATGGGGAAAGAACAAGCAAATATCAGACATAAGAAAAACTCTGAATATTTAAGATCAAGCTGGAGAAAATCTTTCAGGAAAAAAATTCTGTGTGTCCACTTCTAGCATTCAGTGTAAGAGGCTGCTGTTTTTCTTACCTCGCCATAAGGCCATGTAACAAATTAAGCAATTCTCTACTTGGAAGAAAACTGACTTTCATATCAAAAAGCTTGTGAATCTTGAGCAGATTTGCACTTGGCACAACAAATGTGTGTATATTTATCACATGTGATCACTGATCTCTTTATTCCCATGGACTTTGATATTCTCCAAAAAGTTATCAAGGGACAAAAGTATACTTTGCTATACAAAGCAATTACCTACCAGCAGTAAAAGCTTCAGTTATGAGGCAAATACCTGGTGAAGTTTTAAACTCTGAAGTGAAGTTTTAAACCTGTGCCTCCAAGTCATTTCTGATATATGGTGACCCTAATGTGACCCTATCATGGGGTTTTCTTGGCAAGATTTGTTTAAAGGAAGTTTGCTATTACCATTACCTTCCTCTGAGGCTAAGAGAGTGCCCGTCTGGGTTGGCATGGTTGAGTGGGGATTAAAAGCCTGATTTCTCAGAGTCCTAGTCCAACACTCAAACCAGTACAACTCAAATCCAAAAATGAGTTTAAGACATACATATTTTAAAATACCCATAAAATAAGCTTGATTTTTCCCACAGCACATCATCTTGATTATTATGTTAGAAAAATCCTCTAGCATTCTACTTGATTCTTAAGACACTCAACTTCAGCATGCTATGTACATGCAAAGACATTTTAAATATTCCCTGTCCACACTAATTCTGCTATCTGAAACAAGTGGGTAGACAGAATTGCATTAGCCCTCTTTCATAATGAATCTCATTAACTGTGTTTATGCAGTTAATGAGAAATAAGATGCTAACAAATGACCAATAGCATGGGACAAGTCAGTATTCCTTTCAGTGAAGCAGTTTCAAATCATAATCTCTCCTCTCCTGTATGAACCATGAAAAAGGAATACATTGGCATTTGTATGGAACTAAGGAAGAAAAAGAAAAGCCCAGAGAGACCACAAGGCATCTGAAACTCATTGTATGGGATAAATCGAGGGAAAAGGTTGCCATGTGAACCAACCCTGAAATGCCTATGTAAACAAAGTGATAAGACCTTAGGTTTGTGATGTGGAGAGCTGGCAGCCCTATGTTTTGGGATGGAGTGTGTTATGACTGCAGCTGTGCCAGGTAAATGTAGCAGAACTATCTGCAGTAATCAGAATACTGAAAAATCATGTCATGAAGTTAGATCCTGTCTGAACTACTTAATGTCTCCAAGTCTATGTTCTCAAATTATGGCTGTATCATAGGCAAGAATCATGTGGTCCTTTAGATATTCTTGAACTGCAACTCCTAGCATTACTCGCTGTTGGATATGCCAGCAGGGCTGGCTGGAACTTTCCTTCCTGAAGTCCAACATCTGGGCCATCTAATCCTCAACTTTGGTCTATACTAACAGCGAACTCTTTCCAAGAGTGGATTCTTTATGTGGCCCAAAAGCCTCATATAATGAGTTATCAAGCAGTCATGGAAGGACCCCTCTGAGTTTCTAGAAATACCCAAAAATCATTAGGAAAAACATCAGAGGACCCTGTCACCACCAAATAATCATGAAGAGTGAGTGGCTATGGAAAATAAGAACAGCCAGTGAGAAGAAGAATGGAGTGGGGCATTCTAGAAGAGGCCACAGCATGACACAGCTGAACTCTAAACAGCTGAACTCTGAACTCCACAGTTATGTTATCTTATGGCAAGTCCAACTTATTTTGTCTACAAATCTTACGTTTCTCCATTTATGTGAGAGCAGTCATTAACTATCCTATGTTACCTTCAATGTAAACTAAGATTCCCCGATGGCAAGGCTTTTATAACTTTAACAGCCTTTAATAACTACAAGACAGACAGAAATCCAATAAATGAACCAAGGACTCTTGAGTCTGGAGCTGATGTTCTATAGATAAAATCCAACTGACATTGCTGAAGGTACACATTCTACCTGCCCCTTGCTGGTTCCCAATATCTGCTTTGGAGAGCTGGGAGACCCTCTGGATGGAATGTGGAAGGAGAAAAAAAGTCTCCCCATAGACACTGAAGTCTGCTCACACAAAGCTGGATTTTGCTTCATAAAGCTGGAGTCTGAGGGGGAAACATGATGACCTGTGTACATATCCAAGTTTGCAGGCATGTTCCAAACAATTTGCCTTTGAGGAGTTTTAAGACAAAATCTAGTTTTTAAAAAGGTCTCTAAAAGTACACCTGATTATGCCCAATACCTTATTAAAGATTTTACGCATCCTTTGGCAATTTCACAGTGAACAGCACTGACCCTGCATAATACTGTTAGTTACTGTGTATAAGTAGGTTTGCAGCTGTTTAGAAATAAGCTCCAAGGAATTAACAGTATAATCCTCATGGGAAAGAGAGTTCATTACCAGAATCTGCTTGTGCAAATAGGATCACTTGCAAGCACTTCCTTCTCTGAAACACAATCAATTTCTTTAATCATGGAATAGTCCTCCATAATGAAGAGGTATGGAGACTATATACAGGGATGAGAGCATAGTGAAGGAAAGTCCAAAAGAAGTGAGGAATAAAGTCTAGGACAAATGCAAAATATCCAGGGATCAACTTGCAGGATCAAATCCTATCATATTCACAATCAAAAGAATGAGAAAGGGCTGCAAATTCTGATCAAATATGGATCTTTCACTGTTACATAACAGTAGAAATAAAAAAAATAAAAAATAGAATGCTATTTCCACAGAATAAAAATGAAGTTAACAGGTCAGCTTTAAATATGTTACTGAAATACAAAATCTGTGTTAAAGAATCATGACAATGTATCATGATCATTTTGGTAGCTGAATATCTTTGTGCACTAAACATGCAGTAATTTCTTTTCCTTCTGCTTTATTTCTAGTAATGCCTAACAGCCCCATCTAGTTAAGAAATCTAAGGTTGCATCCAGAGCAGGATATATGTAGAACAGACGAACAAAAATAAAGGGGACTTAAAACTGGTCATGATAAACTAAATCCTCAACTATAAATTCCAACTATACTTATATTTAGATCCAACCCACAGAAATGACGATGTAAAATAGGTTGCCTCTATTCCCATTCTCTTCTGCCTTTCATTCATTTATTTGTTTATCTGTTTAAAAAAATCTGCATCCTGATCTAACAATATAAAACTTTTGTGCAAACTAGTGCTAAAGACATGTTACCTATGTTGGCTTCAATCCTATTATTATTCCAATTAGAGCAGACTGCGTGAATCAATGGGATTCACCTATATGTTGACTCACTAATGAATAACTGATTCAGTGGATCTACTCCAATTTGGAATAACCAAACGACTCCAGACATTATATGTATAATAATGTTTTTTGTTTTGTTTTTTTACAAATACCCACTGATCATTAGATGGGGGAGAGGGGAGTTCTATCTAAGAAACAGAGCTGCACTCATAGGGGCCCAATTAGTTAACTTCAATAGTGCTGAAGAACACAATTGGATTTCATCATTTTCCAGAGTGGAGAAGACATTTTGTAACAACACATTCTACAAAGGAAATAATGGTTACTTACAAGTTTAGAACTAGTTACAGGTTTGTTTCTCAGAGCAGGGGGCCTATAAGCTTGGGCAGGCTTTGGTTCATCACTTGGCACTTTGCTCAAGACAGCGTGGTTTGTTACTTGCTTTGCTGGAAATACTCCATCCATAAAGGGTTGCCAGGTAACTTGCCAAAGTTCTGCATTTTGCTCGACTTCATATTTATACAGTACGGAACCAGAATAATGCCAGATCTTGTACCCATTCCCAACTCGAAGCCTGGGAGAACATGTTGCAGTTACAATGTGTTCCCCATCAGGGCACCATGCAAAGTAAGTTGAATCGGGGGCCTGTGGTTTGGCAATCAGTTTGTAGTTTTTAACATCCCACACATCCAGTTGTCCATTAAGATTCCCAAATCCAGCTAATACTAAGATATGTCCTTGGGGGCTGTAGTAGGCAGCATTATGTGGACCAGTCCCAAAGTCAAAAACAGGATCACACTTTAGATTGAAGATAGTAGCTTTCGCAGGCATAAAACCATATACAACACAGAACTCTGTGGCATTGGGATTCCAGGCTACATCATAAATAGGACCATTTTTCGCTAGAATAAAAGAAAACAATAGTTATAGAAACCATTTTCTAAATTCCTGAAACAAAGGACTTGATTTTGCAGCACAATCACAAGTGACACTAATTTATAGTAAGATATATGAGTAACACTTCCTTAATACAAGATTATATACCAATTTTTACACCAAGAAGAGTTCTGTCTTTTAGCCACACACAGCTGCTTGGCAGGGTTCAGTAAGATTCTAGTTTTGCTACTTATCTTTTGCTATCAAGTTCACTCCATTCCAAACAACAGTATATACTTGTGGGCTGACTGTTCCTGAGAGATGACCTGGAGATCATAATGTATGTCTGAAGGGTTGCACTTGGCTTGGTGAGGCACAGGTGGTGTAAGCCTAAATCAAAATGTAAGTATCTCACCATGACAGGACTTAATCACATCTCTCTGACCTACACTCAGCAGCACCAGCCAGTCAGCCAGCAACCTGGTGCATAATGGGGAAAATACCAGCCTATTATGTGTTAGTACCATTCTCTTGAAACATAACAAAAGGAGCAGCAACACTTTCTTTATTAAGTTAATTCAATCAATGTCAAAATGTAAGTGTGAGTTAGAAAGCAAGTGTAATCAAAGCTACTGAGACTACTTCATGGAAGAATTTCAGAACATCTGAAAATCCTACAACCTGCCCAGACATAATCAAAGGATTTCTTTTTCTTTCAAGTGGCTATCTTTCTCAGTCAGGTTGTCATACATGAGTTATTGTATATTCAAGATGGCTAATGAATTCAAGTTAAGCAACATATAAAATTCAGTAAAATTAAGTAAAATAACTGGAAGCAGGTCCTCATTTGAATTAGCTACTCCACCCTGTCTACATATCTTCTCCACAATGCACATTCTGCATATTTAGCTCAAGTCTCACATTATGTCACTCCACTTCAGTTTACAGAATTTTCAGCCAGAACTCCACAGAAATTTAAATCAACACAGTTTGGTAACATAGCATATTGAAGTTTGTTCTCATGAATAGTAACAAAATTTTTAGCATATTTTCCAAAACATTCCTATTCTGTAACTTATCAAGATTCTAACTTAATTACGAAGATTACTTACGTAGTTGTACAACAGCAGTTTCCCCATTTGTTCCAATGTAATGCAGAGTTTGTTCTCCATAATAGGATGCTCCTGTTTTATCGACTTCAGTACTAGCTATTACGAGCACAGCAGTAGCTATTCAGAAGTTCAAAAGAAAAAACATTCATTTTAAAAGGCAAATTATCCAACAGCTGTATTTAAGTTTCTACCAAAAAACCCCACCCTGCAACATACTGCTATATGTAAACACCTGGTTTTAGGCACAACACATAGGCACAGAAGTGAGACCGAATAGGGCTGATGGAAATTGAAGTACAACAGTTGGAAGGCCATTTCCCTATCCCCAGGCTCCTTGCCTTTACAACTTACTTAAGAGAGTTCTCACAGGCACAGAACTGACTACCACAGGAAGCAAGACACTAGACTATATTAATTTTTAGTATGATTCACCGGGATTTTTCTTATGCTTTTATAAACTTCTATTCCTCGTCATTTTAAAAACTAAAGAATTAGCATCTCAATCTATCTCCGGCTTTACCAACTGCATCAAAGCCTTACGCAACAGCAAAAGCAGCACCAGGAAACGTTTATTTCTCCAGATGTTGTTGGAATGCAACATCCATCAGTCCTAGCCAGTACAGTAAATGGCAGGTGATTATGCAGCACAACATCTAGAGAGTCACAACATCTTAATATAAATTATCATGTTACAAGACAAATATGCCTCTCCTGCTTTTACAGAACTTAGCTGTCACACAATGATTTGCTAGTTCAGAGACAGATGAGCAATGTAGATGTGTGTCTGTTCCAAAGATGAATATTACATGGCTCCTTTGCTGCTCTGCCTTCTGCATACTTGTTGGCCTATGTGCCATATGCTGCTGGAGCACCAGGAGCTCCAATGCAAAGGCTGAGATTACTTTAAAGTAACAAAGCAAGGAGGCACTTAAATAATCTTGCATGGATACTACCTGCAAATCATCTTGGGTGGACACTATCTGCACCTTCTATGCATATTATAGGGTTATAAAAGATGTCATTATATATTGGCAAGACTTTCATGCAGATTGCACCACTAGTCAAAGAACTACATCTGCAGTGAGTTGTATTAATTCACAACTTAAGTTGGAACATTTTGGAGTGCATTTTGAAAACATGAAGAGCCTCTTTCCTAAAGGCTCCACTGACATAGGAGATGTGCAAGTCTTGTGACAATTCCTTTCACTGAAAAACCAATCTTATGCATAATGGATCAGAAATAAATCCCATTGTGTTAATTTAAGATTGCTCCCAAGAGCCAGTGTGGCGTAGTGATTTGAGCACTGGGTTACATTGGACTACCACTCTGGTTCAAATCCTGTCTCAGCCATGGAAACCTATTGAGTGACCTTGGGAAAGTAACTCTCAATTTCAGAGTAAGGCAAAGACTAACTGTCTATGAACAAATCTTGCCAACAAAACCCCATAACAGGATTGCCTTAGGGTTGCCATAAGTCAGAAACAACCTGAATGCACACAAGAACAAAAGTGAATAGCATGAGTCAGCACTGTGATGTGGCAGCCAAAAAAGCCAAAACAATTCTTGACTACATCAATAGGAGTATGGTGTCTTAATCGAGGAAACTAGTAGTACCACTGTATTCTGCTTTGGTCAGACCCCATCTGGAATACTGTGCCCAGTTCTGTACACCTCATTTCAATAAGGACATTGACAAGCTGGAACGTGCCCAGAGGAGTGAGACTAAAATCGTGAAGAGTTTGGAAGCCATGCCCTATTAGGAGCAACTTAGGGAGCTGCGTATGTTTAGTCTGCAGAAGAGAAGGTTAAGAAGGGACATGATAGCCACATTTTTAATATCTGAAAGGATATCTCATTGAAGAGGGAACAGGCTTATTTTTCACTGCTCCAAGACTAGGACAAGGAGGAATGGATTTAAACTTTAGGAAAAGAACTTCCAACTAAACCTCAGGAAGAACTTCCTGATAGCCAGAGCTGTTCGGCAATGGAATATGCTGCCTCGGAGTGTGGTGGAGTCTGTGTCTTTGGAGGTTTTTAAACAGAGGCTGGATGGCCATCTGTTGGGAGTGCTTTGATGTGTGTTCCTGTATGGCAGGGAGTTGGAATGGATGGCCCCGGTCTCTTCCAACTCTATGATTCAATGATCCCTGTAGCATCAGTTTATGCAGAGAATAAGGTGGGGCTTCTAGAATAGCTAGAAATGTAATGCCAAAGCAAGTAAGCAAATAAATAAAAATTAAAAACTTCCCTTAGCACTTGAGGTTTCATAGACAAATGTCAGATTGCTTACACTCTAAGAGCAGTACTGGAAATCCTCTTGTGTACTCAAATCCAAAAAGGATTTAATTTGTCAAGCATGATAGGTAGTAGAACATTCTCTGCACTGTGGTGTTTCCTCTGTGTTCATGAATATCTATTGAGACTGACGTCTCTCAGACCCCATCATTACAAGGCTTCCAGCAGGACTCCAAAACTCAGTATTTCTGCCAGCCTGTAACTGAGTTAGAACATTACTGCACCCATATGCAAGTTGTACTATTTTTAATGACTATTTTTGATTTTATCATTGTTTTATAATTGCTTTTCTTGTTATCAGCTTGGTGTTAAGTCCAGTATTATACTGCTTTGTAAAGATTTACTCTGTAATGTGGCTCACAGAACTTTTACATTAATACATTAAAAATTCAGCTAATCACAGAGAATTCATATACTCACAGCTTCAGAAATAAAAGACAGGGAGAAAAAAATGTGAAAATTGCTATACCTTTACTATTCCATAGCATTGTTGCCTTATCAGCTTTAAAGAAACTTTTGTTGGCCAATGCAGATTGTGGGCCTCCAAAGTTAGGGTACTGGTAGAGCCTTACAAATGATGGTGCCCCTTTGCTTCCAGGAACGTAGACAGCAACCTGTGTTGACAATATTTTGCCCATTTCAGAATACAGTTCTCAAGAGGACTATGTAAACAGAAGTGAACTAGAGTCTGCTTTTTAAAATTAACACCCTATAATCTGGAAAGCATAAAGAAAGAAAAAAATCAAAAAGAGGCACCTTTGTGGGCTGATCTCCTGGTGACAACACAAAATCTGTGACTTTCTGCAAATGAAGTTTATTCACAATTGTACCTGCAAAAATCACAATGGTAGTCAATTCAATAAAGTTAACAAAAACATTGAACATTGTTGATCCAATACTGCTGACAAAGCCTCTAGGAAACACAAAAGTGCTGACAAGTGTACTTGCACACTGCTCATACCAGCAGTTGTACACCTTTGCCAGATACTTTTTCATGTCGGCTTAAACCATATACAGTGACAAACCCAGTGATGAGTGTGCAGCCTGCTGGGCTAGATTTGCCTATACTACCAAGGAAAAACACCAGTGTCATGCCACTCTTTATGTACATGTATGGGGAAAAGTAAAAGCTCCACCACCAGCCTCTAATGTTACATTTAATTTCCAGTTTTATACAAATTAGTTAAGGAAAAAAATTCAGTAAACACAGTAACACTCCTAATAAATATGTGTAAGATTGCTGTTTAATATTTTTACATCTTATCCATCATCAACTTCCATATATCTTTCACTGAGATACTGGACTAATTTGTTCATCTATCTCTCTGCCATTACTACTCTTACAAGAATAATTTGCTATTAACCTTCTTTCAGATCCATTTTCAATTTTGCCTATGTTTCCAAAATATGAATTAAATATAAGACAATGGGTTGGAGCTTTTTGTAGACAAGACCAGACAAGACCATGGGCCACACAGGCCACCCCCAGACACCTACCCTGCTGGAAAAAAGTGCTCTGTGTGTGTTGCCATTCTGGAAGTCTCCAGGAATGCCAATTCACGTTTTTAAAGAAGTGGCAGGGTTCCCATCGTTTTTAACTTCTTGGTACCCAATTGGAATCAGACTTATGGCAACTTCGATTTTTGATTTCCATGAGGGTTGGCTCGGTACAGATCCCAGTGCATCTTGCAGGTGGGAAACCGTTCCCACAGCTTGTCCCCTTAAGCTCGATTTATTTCAATAGGTCTGCTCTTCACTATGACACCTGGATCCAACCCAATGCAAGTTTCATACTACTGAACAGAGTTTCAGAATTTGTAGTGAAGTGTTATAATTCCACAGATGTGAGCAACTTAAAATGCAAGACATATTATGAAAAGGGATTAGAGAGAAAACTTATTTGGAGAACAGAAAAAGACTTGCATACTGAAGTTGTTGTTTTCAAAGAAGTGCAGTTCATTGTTAACACCCCTGGCACACACACTTTCATCATCTGACCACGAAGGACACCTAGTTATTAGAGAAAAAATGATGGGTGGGGGAAGAAGAATGATAGTATTACAACCTCAGAAAAGCAGTATCAGTTAGCACAGTCTTCAGAAAATTATTCATAACTTTAAGGCATCTGGTTTGAAAATAGTTAGGAATTATTAAAACGATACAAAAGATTACTTTCTCAAATGGTGACTGGTGGCATTTTTCAAATACTACAGAGCCCCTGCTCTGGTTCAATAACAATGTATAATTACTTAAAATGAAAATGAATGTTCCATATGACAAACAGTGCATGCTTGTACAACTGAATACAAGCTTTCTAAGTTTTCAAATCACATTTTAGAAATAATAAATCCTTTTAAAAGCTACTTACCAGTTCTGCATCTTCTTCTGGATGAAAGCCTTCAAACACTTTCCAGTTTTCACATCAAAAACCTGAAGGTTGGGTGTTCCTGCTGCACCATCTTTTCCAGCTACAACAAACATGCATAAATTGTAGCAGCTGCCTCCAGATTCTCGCCTGTTTGTCTCCCCTATGCTAGCCTTATTATGGCCTCTGTTGATGTATTTTGTCCAACAACTTTATAAATGCTCAAGAAGTAAATGTACATAAATAAGAAAAGAAGTTGTTTATTGCATTAGCTTCCATTGCCCCATGTTTTCAGGCATGAACAACTATTTTTCTCTTTTTAAAAAAATCTAGCTTTAACAGGTTTCTTATCTTCTCAGTAAAATGCTGAATCCTTGGCGTGCTTTAGAGAGCAGAATGCAAGTCATTATTCTTACCATGTAAGGCTGTCCTCTGATGGCAGACTGCCCCCTTCCCCATTTCAATTGCCTATTTGTGCCAGAGAGCCAGCACGGTGTAGCTGTTTGAGGGTTGGACTATGACTCTGGAGTCCGAATTCCTGCTTGGCCATGGAAACCCACTGGGGTGACCTTGACCAGTCATGCTACCTCAGCCACAGAGGGAGCTGAGGGCAAATCCCCATAGAATAAATTCTATCAAGAAAATCCCAATATAGATTTGCTTTAGGGTACCATAAATTAGAAATGACTTGAAAGCACACAACAGCAACTAATTTGTGCCATAGATCCCTCCATTCTTTATGCAATTTCCCTTGTTGCAACAAAATAGTGACATGCTTGCTGTCTGTTTCCAGACCAATCTAGATGTGATATGGTAAATCCATGACTGGACCTCTCTTTTTTTTTCTAAAACACAAATGGGCAACAGGTACCCCTCTAGGTGTTGTTGGACTGCAGTTCCCATTACTGCAGTTCCATAGCCCATACTGAGCTGAAATGCAATGTTCATGATGCAGTTCTAAAAGCTAGAAAAAGAAGATGCGAGAGTTGAAATTTTGTTATTCCTTTCTCCTGTGCTGTTTTCCCTGACTTAAGTGCCTTCCCTCATACTAGTGGTTCCAGAGCAGACAAGAATGAGACATCTTCCCCTCTCTAAAGCTTAACAGCAATTTCAAAAGAACAAATTTAGCAATGGAAATAGACCATGGGTGAAAGTTAATCCACCCCCAACACCACAGTTCTCACTTATTCCCCCCTGATGATTTTGGACCACCCCCATACAACTTTTTTTTTGGTCAGGAAAAAAAACCCTGAGAATTTATCTCCTGAAAGCCTTTAGGAGAGGCAACTCATTTTTTAAGTCAGTCACAGGACCTCCTTGCACTGTTAAACACAAAAAAAATGCATGTTTCTTAACCAGAAGTGGTTTTCTGCCACTTCGTTTTATTTTATCTCTTTGTTTTTTGCTAGTTTTGGCAGTCTGTACAGCCCCTAGAAAGTGCCAGCGCAGAAAACTGAGCCTCAGATCTGGGACCAATTTTCTTTCCTCCTAACAGAGGAAGGAAATAGCATCACTTTTTTGGCCCCAAAGGTCTGTTCAGATGATGGCCAGAGCCAGTGTGGTGTAGTGATCCAAGCACTGGACAAGACTCTGGAGACCAAGGTTTGAATCACTGATTAGCCATGCAAACCCACTGAATGACAGCAAATTAAACACTCCAAGCCTCCAAGGAAATCAAAGGCAACCTCCCTCTGAAGAAATCTCGCCAAGAAAACTCTGTGATGTGTTCACCTTAGGATTGAACGCACACAACAACAACAACAGCAACAACATTTTATGCATTTATAGCAGAGCAGGCAACAGTGACAGGTTTGGGAACCAGTTTTCTGCCCTGGGGCACTCTGGGAAGGCTGCATGACAGCCTGAATAAATCAATAAGGAAACAAAACTGGCAAGTGGTTGGATATTCACTGCTAGTTTGGAAAAAATGTAGGTTTTTAAATGTTGAATGAAGAGAGGACTGCAGCCATGTTTTCAATGAAGGTAGCTGGAACAGACGTCTGAAACACTTACTTGTATAGGGCTGCCACGTTACTAGGACACTGTTCTTTGGAGAAAACGCCAGGCAAACTGTCTTTGGCAGATCAAAGGACTGAAGTACATTGTAGCTGGTGACATTCACAATGTTTACTCTGGAACCAAAAGAGGTCAATTCAACAAACCTTGATTAGAGTGGTTAATTAATAGCCATGTTCAGTTCTAAATCTTCTTTGTTTTAAGCCACCAAGCAGAAAACAGATATTTAAAAAAAAAAATTACCATGATATTCACTATTTTACATATTATTTAAAAAACCCAATAACAACAGATCTCAGCACCTAGTTATTGAGCTCTAAGCCCTCCACCACCAGAGTGCAATTCCTTTGAGACAGAAGACATATAAAAGTCCCATTTCAACCAGATCTAAGAATAAAATAAATAAATAAAATTTGTTGAAACATCTGCTTATATGCTACTTCACTCCCTATGCATCCCACTCTGCCCTGAATTTCTGCACATGATGCCAATGAGACTGGGAGCAAGTTTCTGAATAAAACAGTAACAGCTCCATTTGGTATACATTGATAAAATATTAATTAAGATTCTAAAGGCTGAATACGTCTACAAGTGCAGTATCAAAAAATTATCTGACTCCACCTATGAATACTGACCCTTAACTCTGTTGGATTTATATGTATCATATAACATTACCCCACTCCACCCCAGAAAACCAAAACACAACCAAAATTACATCTATATTAATGTACTAATACAAAACAGGAATCTCAAGGTAAAATGTATCTGCTTATTTAGCCTTAAAAGTCACACTATTACCCATAACTATATATATTTATTTCAATGAAGCTAAGTTTTGCTGGGTATAAAATGGAAGATTTTAAAGGCGCAAAACTATACCATTCAATTAAATCCTCTGGCAACAAATACGCAAGATGGACAGAGATGCACCTAAATATCAATTATCTGTAATACTATCATTTTTTACTAGATATAAGTTCCACTGAAAATAAACTGAAACTGAATACGTCTACAAGTGCAGTATCAAAAAATTATCTGACTCCAGCTATTAATACTGACCCTGATCTGTTGGATTTTATTTCTGACTAAATCTGAGCACTGTGTTATGTTGGGAATTCGTCCCACACCGCCCGAGTAACACGGGTGGCGGGGGGGGGGATGGCCTTTGCCACCCTCCCGCGAGACGAGATCGTTTGCGGGGGCCGACGGGAGGAGGCGGGGCCGAGCATAGTATTTAGGGCCGCCCTGCCTCTCTCTCGGCCTCTCTTCGGATCCAGGCGACCCACCCTCCCTCCCGATGGTTTCAGTGTAAGATAGCTGGTCGCTTCGGGGCCGGGTAGAAATTTTTTCCTCCCTATACAGGGGTTTTTCGCCTACCCTATACTGCACCTAGGGCAGGGTAATTGGCTTTACAGGGTGGTGTCTTAACTTGGTATTAATTAGGTCTCCAGTGTCATACATATGGTCATCCAGGTCGGCATGGGGGGGGGTCTTAAGGTTCGGTGTGTACCTATGGCACCCCTTTTTGGGTGTAGGATAAATCCTATCCTTGAGGAGGGCCCTGGGATCACCCCACTTGCTGCGCAGCGGGGGGTGGGCCTTGGGGCTGGCCAAAAGTCATCATGCAACTTCAGCGGTTGGCTTTGGGGCCCGGTATTTTGCTTAACGGGCTAGGGGAGATGGTCGGGAGCTGCCTCTTGACCCTAGTCCGAAGATGCTGTTGACCCCCCCTTTCTCCTCAGGTCATAAAATGCAAGTTCAAGTTCATGTTCAAGTTCAAGTTTAAGTTCATGTTTAAGTTCACCCCTTTATGTTAATTAGGCATATTAATAAATTGCCCTAGTTCAACCCAAGCTCTGTCTGTGATCTCGTTATTTCGTGTGTTGGGTGGCAAAAAAGGATCCAAGTGTGAAGCCTATGCCAAATACAGTATTTAAAATGAAGGAACATGTATAAGGCCACTAGAAACTATCTAGGCAACATTATATTTCTGGGTCTGCAGATTACACAGCAAATGAGGCAGCACAAAAATACTGTCTTGCCTGACTGGCTGAGAAATAAAATCTAGAATATTTAGTCACCATAGCTTCATATAAATGACACATGATATAATACGTGTTCCCAAATGTAATGGGTATTTTTTGGGGAAGCAGAAGTTATATATTTTATAGACATCAACTCCAAGATTGCCATCTTTGAAAATAAACGTTCATTCTTTTTCCTTCCTTCTCTCCTCCCATTTCTTTTCATTTATATTCAAAAAATCAAATAAGACATATATTTGAAAAAGTTGTACTGACTGTTCTGCATTGCACCAAGCAAAGAGGGAACCATCCTTGCTGAAGGCAAAAACTTTACTGTTTTTCCCAGACTCCCTGAAAAAAGTGAAGACAATTTTTATTGCAATTCAAATGTAATAAAGAGACAAAAACAAAACCATGAATAAAATAAATTGGTCACTATCACTGCAAAATACTTGTAGAACAAATTATAATACCATTAAAAGAACTCAAAAACTGAATCTCAAGCAATAAATATTATAGTTGATCAAACTAATCTGAGGCTTTATTTCCATCAATATCCTATAGGGTTACAATTTCAAAACTGACCAAAGGCCAAGCACTGTTCTGCCAGTGGAGCGGCAGGTCTTCTCACAAGATGGTACTTCTAATGCTGGAAGGTCCCCAGCATGCAAGACAGAAAGCTCTGTATGCATAGGTTTTCTGCCAGAATGGGAAGAAAAGATTTCAAAGGATTCGCCTTCACTTTTCTCCATTAGAGTCCCCAAAGGATTACATCAGCTGCAAAAATTGGCATACTGTACATAATTCCCTTTCAAGGACCATAATGGAAAGGAAAGGAGATATAAACAAACGAGGGGTGCTAAAATGTTTTTCTTTAACAAAATGAATCCCACTGTTAGTTAACTGCAGGATCTCTCAAGCCATCACAGCTTTGGAAGTGGAGGCAATTCCCGTATGAAATCTGGTCTCCCTAAAGGATTGCTCTAACACTGTCACTCAAGTACACAGACACATATACATGCCCACATTGTTACTTTTGCAGTCATCAACATGTCTTGGGACTGCTAGGACAATCAAAAGAAAACTCATACATATATTTATAAAATTTCAGATTTCTTAATGGTTTAGAAGCACTACAGCCACCTGAAGATATAATTTTGGTCTGTAGATATATGAGACAGCAATATACATA
Source organism: Ctenosaura bakeri (assembly GCA_948474755.1). Lineage (NCBI taxonomy): Eukaryota > Metazoa > Chordata > Lepidosauria > Squamata > Iguanidae > Ctenosaura > Ctenosaura bakeri. Next base: position 196,424 of record CAOLHI010002035.1, read on the forward strand.
TTATTTTAGCAATCAAGGCTTCCTGAACTACACATGCACCAAATCACTTGGCTCTCAACTGATCAGGAGTTATCAAACTGCTTATTTATCACATTAGAGTTTTTTGCAGGTCTATGAGGTTAAGCATCGTTAATCCCTGCCTTGTCTTCAAATAGGCTTTCACTGCACTACCCTCTGACAGCCACTCCTTTTAACCTATGAGGGGAGTTCCACGTTCAGATCAAGGCCATTGGACAAGGCAGGCAGAAATGACTGCAAAGGATCTGATTTGATCGTGTAGTCTCCAAGTCCAATCAATGCGTCTTCCATCTCACCAAAAGGACCTAGGGTCTTTAGGTATTTCAGTTTGTGGGTCTGCATCTAAATGCACAACCTTTGTCAAGAGGCACAGTCAAACTTCAACAATTTTAACAGAATGTGCACTCAGACCATCTGAAAGCCAACATGAGTGCATGAGAAGTCTTCCAGATCTTCACATTCACCAAAAAAAGAAAAAAAAAAGAATAACTCCCACACAAAGAAACTGTTTATTCTATTTTATTCTGCTTATTCATTTTATTCTAACAGAATTACCCTTTACTTGGATGTTCTCCTAATCTAACCTACATGTGAACAGTTTATACATATGACATTGTTTTCAGTGCCATGTTTCTTGGATATGGAAGTTTCCATTCTACTAAATGCAATGTTAAATATCTAAACTGTATGTGCTCAAGAGAGTATCCAAACCAGGACAGCACAACACTGATAGCTTATCTTCAGTGCAGGTATTTGTTCAACTACATTGGCAGTCTCTCCCCTGAATCTTAGACTGATTAATGTATGCACTAACATCTCATTTTCATGCTTTCCCAATAATTAGAAAAACTTGGACAATTCACACTGTCTTGAAAGTGGAAACGCAACATAATCTATGATATTCTAGTTCTTAGAAAAGCTTGTACATTTGGCCTTTTCACACACATGGCTTGAAGAAGGATTATTTCAACTAACAGCCAGGAAGACACATCCATGCCTATAGAATGTGGGAAGTATATAATTCAGAGTCCAGTGACTGAATTTAAAAATCAATTGGAAGGCTGAAATACCTCTGAAATGATGTGTTCTCTGTGAACTGTGGAGGCCCATTTACCATATATAGTCCTTCAGATCCTCGTACTGGAAAAAGAGTAAGAAATACCATTTATTCATTTCATTCTAACAAATTAACTTTTATGTTGATATGAATAAAGACTTGGTTCAGACAATCATATAAAAAATTTATAAGTCAAGTTATGAATAACCCATTTGCTGGCAAAGACAGTCTTTACACCTCAAGCGATCAAATAAAAAAGCTTATGGTTAATTAAAAGCTTTTTGATTTGATTGCTTGAGATGTAAAGGCTGAATTTGTTGGCAAATGGTTTATTCATAACTTGGCTTATAAAATTTCTCCCATTCACTCAAACTGGCACATCATTACAAAGCTCAGAATAGGTTAAGTTCACGAGTCATGAAGCCACCAGGAGCAGTCATAGGAGAGTTAGGAGGAAAAAACTGCATCAATCTCCTGATGACAACCACTTCCTTGTTACATCTAAATTAAGTCTGGCTGTACAAGTTCTGGACCAGTGTCCAGGTACAGTGATGGACTGGATGAGTGCCAATAAAATGAAGCTGTGACAAGACAGAGCCTGTGTGGGTGAGACCGGGTCCAGGAGGCAGGTTATCTGTTCTGCATCAGGTTGCATTCCCTTTGAAGGATATATATATATATATATATATATGGAAGTACTCTTGAACCCATTTTTGTCACCGGAGGTCAAAATAACATCAGTGGCCTCACCTACTTTTTATCATCTTCAGCCAGTATAGCAAACACAGTTGTTCTTGGACAAGGATAATGTAGCGCTGGTAACCTCAGTGCAATGTGCTCTACATGGGAATGCCTTAAGGTTGGTCTGGTAACTGCAGGTCATGAAGAAGGCTTCAGACAGACTTCTGAGCGTGCTGAAAGGATTACACTGGCTGCCTATTTGCTACTAAACTGAGTTTAAAGGTTTGTTGTTAAGTTTATAAAACCCCATACAACTTTAGCCAGTTATTGGAAACACTGTCTTCTCTCTTATAGTCTTTGAGGTCATCTGGAGAAGCCCTTCTACTGGTGATAAATACTCCTGGGATCATTCACAGCAGGGGATTTAGTATGGTGGCACTTTCTACGTAGAACACTCATCCTTTTTAATTTCAAGAGGCTTGAACAGGTGGCAAAATATACTTATTTCTGCTAGTCTTGCCTGGTTATGTCCAACCTAACAAGTAATGTAAAAGAGCGTAGGAGTGACATTTTACTGAGTGGACAGTAAATCCCATAAAATCCAGTGGAACATAGTTCTCGGGGGAACAGAATTCTGAATACAAGTACAAGCCCCCAGTAAGCACAGTGGTTGACTGCAGACTTCATGAAGATAAGGACTAACAGCCTTATAAAAACTTGGTTGGAATTAACTCCTCCAAAAACTCAGCAGGGCTTCTTTCTGAGATACAGAGATTTGTTTTATACCAAGGACCTATACTTCTGTTAGCTCGGAGCTCTCTACTCTACAATGACTGAATGCAGCTCCCCAAGGTTTCAGGCAGCTTTTCCGGCTCTACTTTCGAAGGCCGAGGACTGGCCGTCCTGTGAGAAAACAACGTCACCCACCTCTGCTTAGACATAGGCCATTTCCGCACTGGCCTGTTAGAGCGCGATGATTCCACTTTCAACCTCCTCTGGAATCCTGGGGTTTGCAGTTTCGGGAGGGGCCGGCCGGCCCCTCCCGAAACTGCAAACCCCAGGATTCCAGAGGAGGTTGAAAGTGGAATCATCGCGCTCTAACAGGCCAGTGCGGAAATGGCCTGAGGCAACTCTCCTCCCGCCCCGCTCGACCCCTTGTACCGTCTTAAGGGGGAAAAAAACTTTATTAAAGCACGAGCTTCCACGGCTCGGACAAACGGCGAACTGTCGAGAATTCCAAGCGTACAGAATTTCCCCGAAGAGGTTCAGAACGTCCCGCATTTACTACATAATTTTTAGCGCGAGGCTAGAACCCCACCGCCCGAACCATGGCGATGAACACCGGGGAGAAAAAAAATTATGTGGGAAACACACTAAAATAATGACACTATTAAAAAAAAAAATTAAGCACCGAACAGCGCCAGCCTGAAAAGGAGGGCGAGGGGGGCCTAACTTATGAGCACTGGACCCACCTGCCAGAAGTGGCGTGGGAGGCGCCATCTTGAGTGACGCTTTTCCTTCCGGGTCGCGGGGAGGAGGCTCGCAGAGGGGAACTGGACACGTCTCTCTATCCGCCACCGCCAGCTCAATAGCGGAAGCCTTTGTCGCGGCGACGTGTGGCAACCCGAGGGGAGGTGCACGGCGTTTCCCGCATCACGTGGCCACCAGGCGGCCTCGCCATAGGCCATCTGGCCAAGCCGAGCGCTCATTGGACAGTGGCGGAACAGGGCGAAGGGCCGAGTTGTAGCTTAGCTCAACGCCCTTCGCGCATAAGGAGTAAGGTCGGGAAACTTCCCCCGGGAGGAGATGATCGCTTCCGGTTTGCCGTCCTGCCCCCCCAGCCGCAGGGCAACGCGCTTCCGGAAGGCGGGGCTTGCGTGCGGGTCAGTTGCTGCTTACGCGGCGGCTTGGCTGGAGGGAGCCGGAGAGGCAGGTCCGTCCCCTATTCGCTCTCCCTCAGCCCCGCTCGCGGCAGCCCGGTGCGGAGGCGCCGCCGTTTACCTCAAGCGCCAATCGGCGGCCGGGCGGGGTCGGTGCGGGAGGCGGCGGCGGCGGCGGCGGCGGCGGCAGCAAAGATGGTGGCGAAGCAGCGGATCCGGATGGCCAACGAGAAGCACAGCAAGAACATCACGCAGCGCGGGAACGTGGCCAAGACCTCGGTAGGGAACCCCCTCCCGCCGCCTCCCTCCGTCCGCCATCCTCCGGGGCTCCGCTCAGAGAAGCCCGGCGGCGGCGGCGGCGGCGGCGGCCCATCGCTGCCCTCCTCGTGGGGGCCTCGCCTCGGACGCTCCCTCGCCCTTCCCCCTCCTGCACCTGTCAGCCCTCCCCGGCCCTCCTCACAAACAAGCGGGGGGGGGGTTGAGAGGCGAGTCTCCCTGGTCTCCTGACGACGAGGGATGCGAAGGGAGGCCGTGCGTCGCCTGGCACTCCCCCCCCACGCCTTTTAGGGCCCCCTCCCCAGTTTCGTCTCCCTGCACCGCGTCCAGTCTTGGTGGCTCCGTGTGGCGCCGCAGGTTGGAGGACCGTCCCCGTCGGGGCTCTGAGGGGGGGATTGGTTTTGGGAGGGGGCTTCGGAGGGGGGAGGCTGGGCGACGGCAGCCGTGCGATGATGGCCGCGGGGGCGACGGAGCGGCCACCCCGAGCGGGCTCCCTCTTCCTCCCGCTCCTCCTCGAGCGATCCATCCTGACCCTCTGGCTCTTCCCCCAGAGAAACGCCCCCGAGGAGAAGGCGTCGGTGGGGCCCTGGCTGTTGGCCTTGTTCATCTTCGTGGTTTGCGGATCTGGTAAGTGGGGGAAGGTTCTGACGAGTCGAGGCCAGGAATTGGCAGAAAGGCGAGGATGTTTCCTAAGATTTCCAGAGACTGGCCTTTTCTTTTCGTGGCTTTTTGACACCCATTGAAAAAGATTGTTTTAATTAAATTTGGGCCGATTTACTGTACCTTTGCTTTTGAAAAGCGACAGGTTTGCTGTTGGTGGTTTGTCGGAATCCATTCGTTCTAGTTCTTCGGTTCTGGATCTGATAAGTATGAGCTCAGCCACGTGTTCGGTTCAGTGGTGGCAATTCTCAGAACAGAAAATTGTTTTCAGTGGTGAAAGAACAGTGAGTTTCAGTTTGCCATTATCTGGAGAGAGGAAGTGCTGGTGCGTTAATTCCAGTAAGCGTAGCATCAAGTCTGTGTTGGAAGGAACACTTTTTATCTCAAGGAGTTGTATTGCTGTGTCTGACCAGTGTTCAGAGGAAGTGTGCATAAAGAGAGAATCCGGAGAGGCCCACAGAGAATTCCCTGGGGAGACAGTAAGTGCCAGATCGGCAGGTCTACCGCTGGACCTCACTTAATGACATGGGGTTGCAGCTTCAGTGTGAGTTCCAACAGCAGTAACTGCTTTATATTTGCTCCATGTACATGCAACATACAGTTTACTTGGACTAGTACGTCTTCATCTGTCCAGATTTCCCTGGTAATCACCTTCCCTGACACTGGCTTTGTGTAAGTCAACAACAATGAGAGCATGTGTGAGACTTCCATGGAAGGATTTATAGAATTTGCTACCATTAGAAGACGTCAACTAACTCACACAGGTCAATGGAATTCACCTCCTAATAAATACATTCACATTTGTTCACCATGGTTTCAGATGCACCCATTTAAATAGACTATGTGCAATAAAATCTTGCTGCAATCAGATGCCTTTGGGAAAAAAGCTTATGCAGAGAAAGTTTTCTAAACAATGTCATTAAGAGTGTCACGTGATTATCATTTCTTTAAGCTTATCCATTTCAGTTTTGTATATTCGTAAGGATTACTAGTAATGTAATAATATTGGGTTTTATTATTTCACTCTTTCATTTTACACGCATTGAAAGGCATTTTCAGCCTGATAAAATCAGGTTAAAGGAATAAGCTTGGTATCTTCCAGTAAGTTCATCATTTATTTTAAACAATAAACTTAACAGCCCACATTCTTAATGATAAGGTAAGAAACAATTGTTTTAAAATAATAGATTTTAAGTGAACTATAATAGCAAGTTCATATTCCATGATAGTCAAAGGAATAAAAGCTTCATCTTGGAATAAAAGCTTAAACTTTGTCAGCTGCTTAAGACAGCAGTCTTGGACATGTTTAGCTTGGGTATGTCCTGTTATATGCAGTGGGGGTTATGAGTAAGTAAATACGTATCAGATGGAGTTGAGAGCAAAATCTGACAATAGCTGACGTTGTAACTGATAGCTCGAATTTGTTCATTTCAGTCAGGAGGATGGGAACTTTTTGCCATATGGTACAATTCACTGTATTACTTGGTCTTCCTAACGTCACCTTCTCTGATCTTTACATGGGCCAAGAAACAGTAAAATAGTATACATCATATGTGCTTTACTAGTACTGAATGGAACTTATTAATAGGATTTTTTTGAAATCTGTTGTACTGCCACTGTCTGTTGTACTGCCATTTGACAAATTCTGTTATTTACCAGAATTTTATCTAAATCTGTTTCCTTTTGTAGCTATCTTTCAGATTATTCAGAGTATCAGGATGGGAATGTGAAGGAGCTGATCTTTGTACAAGATTCATTTCTTCTGTGAACTATGAACTCTCATTCCTGATGTTTGATAACTTGGAATTTAAATTTGCTGTCGTCTTGCTTCTGAAGAACTTTCCATGTTGACCATATGTCATTCCAGGTTCCTTCACAAGTCATTCCAAGTTTTCTAGTCCATGCCACAGTGCCTTGAGAAAGCACCACATGTATAAAGCAATAAAGAATTATTGTTAACTTACAATCGTGGACCTACTTATTCTGTGAATCAAACTCATGCTTTCTGTTAAGATATTAAATGTAAGCAGTGTAGATATTTAGTGACCACATCATATGTAAACACTGATCTTTGTTAATCTTCTGTATAAATGGAAGTGGTTTTATTTAAAATTAAGAAGTTAAGCTTATCGGATAGTGATTGTATGACTAGTTTAAAGCACACTCATGCAATTCAGCTAACAGATGTGTGCTGTGGCTTTTGTTTATCTAAAAAGAACATCTTATGTATGTGTAGCTTAGTTTTACTGTAGCATGTGGCAACTTAACTCTTAAATGATTCTTATAGAAGACTTCATTTGATGCTTCTTGGGAGATTGTTTAATAAAACAATGTATTGTAAAACCAATGGCTTAATAGAGCGTATAAAGGGGCAAAATTCTTCAGTCTTAATGTGCCAGAAGTTTCACAAAATGCTTAGCTGTTGTATTGTATTTGAATGTCAGTGATTCTTATGCCATCATTCCTTTGGAGCAGGATGGGTAATGGGAACAACATAAAGTTAATATGATACAAGGTGTAAAAAATCATCTGGTGATTTTTTTCCATAATATTGCAGTATTCACAGTAACTCATCCAGAGAGCACTAATACGCATGCAGTCTGAGTACCACCCTGCTGAACAAGTTAGTAGGTTAAACATACTGCTGAATCCAAATTTTATATTGCTGTGACTTGAGCCATTTTTTGTTACTCTACAGTATGTTAATTTTAAAGAAGTCTTCAGCAGAACGGTGTAGAATAAAATGGGTTACATTTTCACAGGGTTGTAGACTTGAAATTGAAATGTCTTTGCCACTTCTAATAACATCTCCGTGTTACATTGCATCGCAAGAATGAAGTGAAGTTTGGCACTCTTTCAGGAAATGCCTTATAAACAGGTAATTGGACCACAAATAAACTATTTAAAGGGCTGAGTGAAAAGTTAGCTAGGTATATGACTCTGTAATTCTGCAGGGCTGTATGATAGATGACTGGAAGGCTATGTTTTTACCATTAGCTGTCAGTACATTCTGTAAATGGGAATCGCTTGTTTGTAATCCAAGAACTATTTCCAATAAATTACTTTAAAATCTGATATGTGTTAAGTTTTGTAAATCTTTGGCACAAAGGGAGACTTAAGAATTAGTCCATTAACTGGTTTCTGTTAGGAACTGCAAGGTAATCTTGGTTCATCCAATCCCCTTTGCATGACGTAGTTCTCAAATCGGGGGTTTACCCATTTATCCATATCACACTACTGGCACATCAGCAAAAGCACAGGGCCAAAAATTGTTGTTATTGGAAGGTGAGACTTAGTCTGAATTGTAAGCTCTCTCAATGCCCACTTGTGATTTCTCTCTCACTGCAAAGTTACTGTATTGTATGTCAAGACACTTATTGAACTCAGTAGAGAATTGAAACCCTACTTAGCACTTTACCTCTGCCATCACGATAAAGCATAACATTCAGCATAACTTACAGAGAACCACAGCATATTGGCAACTGTATAGAAACTCATGATATATCACTCATTACACGTGATTAGTCAACTCTGTCATGACACTTAAAGCAGACATGGGAGAACATAATGAGAATGATGGCAAATAGCTCAGGCCTGATTTGCTTTGGGATCAATTTATTTTTTCCTTCTGGCAGCCCAGGGTATGGGCAGCACAGTCTTCTAGCATGACATCTCAAAATCAGTTGATTCTCTTCCTGTCTGTCTTCACTGCCCAACTTTTATAACCATAATTAGAAATTGGAAATACAACGGAATGGACAATCCTGACTTTAATGTGTAATTATATATCTTTACACTTGATCTTACCTAGTGCCTTCATAGCTGCTCTTCTGCTTTCTTGACTGCAGTCTTCAAGGTACGGGAAATCTTTGGGCTACACTTTGGGCCACACTACACTGTTACAGTTCTATTATTTCACTTTCAGCATCCTACGGAATTCTAAGGCTTGCATTTTAGGGAGGGGCATATAGATTTCTTGGCCAGAGAGCTCTTTGGCCTCAGTAGACTACAAGCCCCAGAATTCCACAGGATTTTGAAAGTGGAATAATACACCAGAACAGTGCAGAGTGCAGAAAGGCCCTTTGACTATCTCAGGCATTTTCTGCTTTAAAGTTACATATCTTACCTGTGGTCATTATTTTTATTTTCTTAATGTTCAACTGTAAACCTGTCTTTGCACTTTATTCCCTGACTTTCTTTAAACCTTTGCTATTTGCTGCTAGTAGAATGGTGTTATCTGTGTATCTGAAATTGTTGATATTCCTTCCTCCAGTTTTCACTCTTTCCTTAAGAGTCCAGCTTTGCCTATTTTAAGTTAAACAACCCTCTTGGTTTAAATTTCTCTTTGATTTCTCAGATCTTTTGGAAGAGATTTCTTCTATCATCTGTTTCTCTGAATTGATTATTATACCAGTTTTCTTTATCCCTGCACACAAGTCACTGAACAGTTGTTTTCAGGGTTCTGACCCTATTTCTGTCCCCCTTTCCTTCTCATCTGGGCTTAACTGCTTGAACAGTCTTCTCTTTCTTTTTGGCTACTGATAGTGTCTTTTTGCATTCTTCCCTGACAATGTCCCTGGCTTCAGGCCAGAATTCTTGCAGCTGCTGGTCAATTATACTTAATAGTGCAATATATATTCTTACATTATTTTTAAATTCTATGGGGTCTTCTTCAGGTTGTATTTTGACACAATGATTGATTTGGTGTTCTTTAGGTTTATTTTAATTTTTGATATCAGCAACTCATGGTCTGTGCTACAATCTGCTCCTAGTCTTATTTGCAAAAAAAAGTGGAGCTGCTCCATGTTCTGTTTCCAGTTATGGAGTCCATTTGATTTCTTTGTTGGCCATCAGGTGATGTTCATATGTGTAGTTGCCTCTTTGGTTGCCTGAATAATGTGTTTGCAATTTAAAAGACCCCAAATGTATTGACCATGCCATAAGAATGGTGAATAATCAAATTTGGGCCACTTTATTCCTTATCTGGGCAACCTATTTGGGTGTCCAGACATCTACTGAGCAGATAGGGTGCCCGTGTTTGATCATGGGACTCAGTTGTTCTTAGAATTGAGATGTGGGTGAGGGCTGTGTTGTCTGGCCTGGTGGGAGGAAAGGGACTAAGTGGACGCTTGCCCTTTCTGTGGCAGACAATGGGGGATAATAAAATGTCAGTGATCACCTATTGGCACCCATTTGGTGTAGGGTAGGGCTCTGGAACCATCTCTTTAGGGCCCTGTGTCCTAGGGGGTTCGGTGAAGGAGGCTACCCTTGAGGTTAACTTGGGAATAAGACTCTCGCTTTTAGAGCCCTGAAGCTTGGGTGGGAGTCCCTGGGTTACCTTCCAAGATGCTGGATTGGGGAGCAACCAAAGCAATTTGGATTGCCCCTGGGGCTGAGGTGTTATTGCCCATGGGTATGCTGAGCAGGTTGTCATGTTGTGATCCTGGTTGCTCCCCCCCCGTATCTTTCAGGTTTACTCAATTTAAATAAATCAGGTCAAAATAAAGCAGCCCTTAGTTTACCCAACTTTGTGTCTGGTCTCTTTATTCCATGGTTGGACATCAAACATGGGTTATGGTTATATTGATGGTTTTTCCCTGAAGACATTGATAACATCTGATCAGATTTTGAATTATACTCCTTGACTGCTTTTCCTACATTTCTCTTTGCTATTAATGCCACCCACTTCATTGCCTTCTGTGCAGTCCTCACAAGCTTTAGCTATGGTGCCACTGCTATTGTCTCTGACAGTTCTGCCATTGCCACCCCGCTCCCCCTCCCCCGCTGCTGATGCCCAGTAACTGTTTTGCACGTTTAGTCTGGCTCCTCAGCAAAAGCCTGCCTGTCATAAAAGACCCTTCCAGTAGCACTGTTGCTGTTAGTTTAGCCTCTTACCTCACAAGAGCATGCAATCCCACCACCATGGAAGGATAGAACCTTGGTGAATACTTGGCCTATCCCTGCCTTAAAGTATGTCTACTACAAATGTCTACCATATAATTTCCCTTCCTATTTTTACTGCCAACTAAATTGACCAACCAGTTCTCCTTCTGAACTTTGCAGTGTTTTGGATTGGGGGATGGAAAGAAGCTTGATGTCTATGAACCATTAGATATAGATAAGCTCTTTTTTTGGTGCATGATGGGGCACTTTGTACTACCCATTGGAGAGTTCCTGAAGACAGAATCCCATTTTAACTCCTTACAGGAAGGATAGTCCCCTTCTACCTAGTGCTGTGCAATTAACATACAAAAGATTCAGCCCATCAGAAGTGGTCAGTGTGAGTGTGGGAATTGTTCAACAGGGCTGGCAATCTTGTTCTAGTGGGTTCCTGTATCTTTACAATCTTTACAAGTTAGACTTGTCAAAATATATATGCTCACAAAATGTTAGGATAACTTATGCATGTGATATTGCCACCTCTGAGTATTGTTGCCTAAGAAAACTCTATGACAAATTCATGGGTTTGCCATAAGTCAACAGGTGACTTGAAAGCACACACAGGCAGAGATCCCTTCTGCCCATCCTAGACCTTATTCACCTCCACAAGTTTTTGGCTAAGACACTGAATGGGAATAGTAGGGCTCTTCAATATTACCAGAGATCAGAGGCTGTTACAGTTCAAGCTTTTTTGGCAGATTGCCTGCTCATCTAATTATCAGGCCACAGCAATTTGGATGGGCTAGCCAATACCTGAAGTGGCAAAAACAGAATTCTGGATTATCTATATAAAATGAAGGTAAAGTACTGCATTAAGGTAGAAATAATATAAGATGGGTGACCCTTGATGACAACACAGTATGTGAAAAGGTTCTGAGGATTTAGAGGACCAAAACATAAATATGTATCAGAACTAACATGTGACTGCTGGAAGTATTATTGCAGCTCTAAGGTTAATGTCAAGTATGGCGTCAAGATCACAAGAAGTATACCATACTCTTCTGCTTTTGTCAGCTCTCATCTAGAGACCTAGGATAAATGTCCCATGATGATCAGGTGGCTGCTCTAGTTCTGTCTTGCATCCTTCTCTTGTTTCTGATGCAATCATTCTTTGCAAGGCATGTACAAGTTAGTTTTGGTGTTTTTATCTAGTGGATCTCAGACCTGATTCATTCATTTTACATTTTTGAATTTTATGACCCTTTTGAGAGTTCAGCTCTTGTTTTTCATGTTTCTTCTACCATGAACACTGGTTGAAGCTTGTTTCTCATTCCATACATGGATTTTGATCCTGCAATGTCTCTTTGACCATCATGCCAGAAAAGCCTAATTGTTCTATATGCAGGCCTCCTCTTCAGCTGTATAGGTGATTTGCTGTATTTTTTGTGCTTCCTTCTCTTTGTTGTGCAGTAAAAGGTGGATCCTATTAGCAGTATTTCAACCTGTGCAAATACATTTCTGGAGACTCAGGATTAGTTGGATTTTTGCTGCCTGCCCTGGTGGCTCGTTCAGTGGAAGATGTTGAGATATCTGCTTGGGTTGTTCTATGTAGGGGGGGCAGCTGTGATGAGATTCTGGAGATGTTTTCCACTGTCACATGTAGAATGGCTCAATCATTCATGGGTAATAGGGTGCCATGGACATTACTCTGTGATGACTTTGTTCTAGGGAAGAGGTTAGTAGTGTTGCTTTGTTCTCTTTAGCTGGAACTACCGTTTGCTTCTCAGCTTTGCTGCTTAGAACATGCAAGGAGGAATCCTGCCGGTGTATTCAATAATGGATGTTCCGCTGCAGAAGCTGTGGGACATTTTTATCAAATATGGGCTGCCATCCAACATCCTCTCAGCATAACATAAATATCTGCACATGGAGATATTCTATGTCAGCTCATGCATAATAGCAACATTGCACAACACATGTCAATGTCTGGGTGCCATTGTGCAATGTTGCTATATGCACAACTCCACCATTCCAACAGTGGAGAGGAAACATTCTGCTTTTCCCATTTGCTTTCATAGGCAGGAAGAAGTTTATAGCAGCCAGCAGCAGGGAGCAACATCAGTCTATCCTGCCTCTGCTCTTTATAGCCTATCTCCTAATCACTATTCTGTCAACAGAATATGACTTTCGTGTTATGGTGAATAATTTGCCCCATGTGCAGATGTCACTAACAGATTGCCAGCTACAGAATGTCTACATACAGTCAGCCTCATATATCTACAGACTCTGTATCCACAGATTCAACCAATCATGGTTTGAAAACATTAAAAATAAAATAAATCTGAAAAGGAAAATTTGATTTTGTTATTTTATGTAAGGGACACCATTTTACTACACCATTCTACATAATGGGATTTGACCATCCAAGAATTTTGGTATCCATTGGGGCGGGGGGGGGCTGGAACCAAACCCTAGCAGATACTGAGTTGCTCAGACAGTGCTATTGCACATGTGGATGCCTATCACAATGAGTACGCATTGCCATTTGTATGTGGATGTACACAGTTGCTGACAGATTTGGTGTCCTGATTTATTTGCCCTTCAACACAAGGGTTGCATAGCATAATTAATGTGCAACTCCACATGCAAAAATTTACAATAGACAACCCAAATAAGCTATGCTAGCTTAGCCAGGATTATATGACTGTTATATGACTGCAAACCTACACTCGTTCACTTCAGAATATGTAAGACTCAACACAGGAGGATTTACCTCCAAGTAAATGATCATATGTGGCTATAAAGGTACAAGCTAATGATTACCTCAGAATATCTTACAGACCTACCAACTCACACATGTGATTTGAAAGAGAAATCTTTTCTCTATTAATTGCTTATAGTGAGGAATGCAGATCTTAAATACAAGAATATGTTTTAGTACATCCAAAGGCCTGCAGTGTAGGCTAGAAACTTGTCCTGAATGTTTTATTACATGCCTTGAGCGCATAACAAACTGTATGTTTGAACTATCCCAACTTCCACTCTTAGGCCATTTCCACACTATATGTTATCGTGCTATTATTCCACATTCTACATCCTGTGCAATTCTAGGGTTTGTAGTTTACCGAGGCCAAAGAGCTCTTTGGCTGAGAATTCTAAAGTACCCTCCCTAAACTGCAACCTCAAGATTCCATAGCATGTTGAAAGTGGAATAATAGCACTATAACAGTGTAATGTAGAAATGGCCTTAGAGATTACATCTGAGCTTTAAGCCTTGTGCATGTCTGATCTGTCTGTTCCAGCATTGTAGATGTTACTCGTATCCTGGACCTTATTCTTTCATTGAAAGGAGAAGAAACTAAAATTAGAAATCAAAGGTGATCCAATCAGGAGTCAGTTATATCTGTCATAATAATGTAGATTCAAGGGACAGTTGTGTATCTGTGGGAGTAATGCACATTCATTTAAGACAAGGCTCCCTTTCCACATACTTATTTCCTATTGTATGATATAGTGCCTTCATTTTTAGATGACCTACAGCTAGATAAACTACTATGGCAAAATGGTCAGAAGACAGATGATACAATTTTGTTACCATTATGTAGGGTGTATCTACACTACACTGTTGATACCACTTTAATTATCATGAATCTAATGTGAGGAATCTGGGGATTTGTGATTTGGTGAGGTGGTTAGATTCACAGATATCTATTATAGTTTAGGGAAGAGCACTAGAGCTCTCAGCAGAGAATTCATAACTAAACAAAAATCCCACAATTTCATAAGATGGACCAATGCAGTTAAAGTCACATCAAACTGCTCTGTTTAGAGCACAATACATACACCCCCTAGAAGAAAAATTGTCTCTTGATGTCTTTCATTTGGCTTTGCAGGAAGAAAATCTAAAGTGGTCCCTTTTCTACAGTGCAATCACGGACAGTTTTAATAAGCTCAGCCTTCATAGTCTGCTTTGCTACCACATGCAGGCTTCCCAAGACAATAGTGCTGATCAGACAAGGCTGTTATACCCAAATCCTGTTTTGGCCTGGGCTTATTGCACAGTATTGTGGTCCTCCATCTCATTGTGATTCATGGCAATATTGGGTGCCCAGATGCTGCTTTGTGGGTGTGGTTTGGTTTACCTGCCCTAGGATTCTCCTGCGACAACCTCGCTCTCCTTCCTTCCTTCCTTCCTTCCTTCCTTCCTTCCTTCCTTCCTTCCTTCCTTCCTTCTTAAAGGAGGAATAGTGCTATAGTGATATGCTGGCATCAGAAGTACTTTGAAGGGAAGCTTAACTTTATCATTTTCTTATTAATATATCTCAGGGTATCATGATACCAGCAGAGCTACAGCCTGAATGTGCAAATGCAATAGGACGACTACCTTGGCTTCCATGGTCAAACAGCAAAGCAAATCAATTGAAAACCAGAGAGATATCAGGATGTTGCAATACTGTAATTATAGCACAGTGATAAAATATAAAATAAGTAAGAACCAGCTCAAACCACATAATGAAAGACCAAGAAAAGAGTGGGGAGGATTTTGTTCACTTGTGGTGGTGGTGGTGGTGGTAGTGTGCCTTCAAGTTGTTTCTGACTTATAGCAACCCTAAGGTGATCCTATCTCAGAGTTTTCTTGGCAAGATTTATTCGGGGGGGGCTTTGCCTTCTTCTGAGGCTGAGACAGTGTGACTTATTAAAGGTCACCCAATGGGTTTTCATGACTGAGTGGGGATTCAAACCCTGATCTCTAGAGTCATACAAGGCCCAGATCACTATATCATGTTGGCTCTCTTTTGTTCACTAGTCGCTGCCTATTATGGGGGAAAGCCAAATACAAAACTACCTTCAGCACCAGAATGTGAAAAGACAAACATGGGAATGAATCCTGTTGAACCAGCTTTGAACTGATGGTGTGAAAGGTAGTGTTGTCCTCTTGCTTTGCTTCCGTGTAGGTGAAACGCACTTTTT
The DNA here is from genome assembly GCA_948474755.1 of Ctenosaura bakeri. NCBI lineage: Eukaryota > Metazoa > Chordata > Lepidosauria > Squamata > Iguanidae > Ctenosaura > Ctenosaura bakeri. Next base: position 211,847 of record CAOLHI010002035.1, read on the forward strand.
GCACAGATACAAAGAGACCAGTGTAATAAATACCAATATTAACAGCAGCACCAGCCATCCTGATAAGCAAACCAGTTAAACTGGAATAATTATTTTGATTAGACACTGACAGGCATTGAGAACATGAACATTAATATCTGATTTATAAGAACTAATTCTGTGGTGAAATCTTTAAGAACGCCATTGTAACTACTCTGTTGGGGGACTGATTTAATTTCTGTGTTATGTACAGGGTAAAATGTGTGCTTGGCACCAAATGAATTAAATGGAAATAGAAATGAATAGTAATTCCCCTCCCACGAGTCTAGATTAAAATACAAAAATATGGCATGCTGACCAATAAGCCAGTGATATAGTACTGAATTATTATGAACATATCGTGCACCATAAATCTCTCCTGCCTTTTCACTTCTTTTAATATACCAAAGTATTTCCATCTTATCATAGAACTATTAATTAGCAATTCTAGTATTTTCTGAAATCATCTATTTAATGGTAACATGCACTGTGCTGATACTTTCTTTAAGTTGGCTTCCCAGCAAATTACGTAGTTCCTCAAAGGTGTATATCGTTTTAAAGACTCCAGTCATAAGTCTTTGTATCGGCTTATTTGGTCAATTGGTTGCAAACTAGCCAAAGTGCTGATTTCCACAGTCACCATGGAGCTAAATGAGACAAATTTTGCAAAGAAAATGAATCCATTGTGAGCAAATCTAGATAAACACAGGGCACATTCTTGTTCATGTTTAGAAGCTGGGAAATTATCAATATAGGTTTGGCCAATTAGGCACATGAAGTGGCTGCCTTATCCAGGAGATATTAATAGTAGCAATGAGGCATGGGAGGACAGAGGTTTGGACTACTGTCCCCAGGATTTCTCAGTCATCGTGGCCACTGTTCCATACCTTGCTATCTTGGATCTGGGATTCTGGAATTTGTAGCCCCTCAAAAGTAATGTTTCCAAAATCTGGACAACAGAGCCTGCTCACAAATGTGGAAGATGTTCCAGCACCACTTCATTCCTTTGGCTTTAAAAAAAAAAAAAGTAACAGAATAGCATTGATTTAACATTTCTAGAGTACTTCCTTCTGTTCAAGAGATATAAAATTAGGTATAAAATTAAAATCAGATGTAAAATTCTGAAGTCAGGAGGAAAAAGAGTTCTCTGAAAATGTCTTTCCTTAAGGGGAAAAGAAAATGAAATATATAAACTTGTTTACTTTATTAACACAAAGTGCATCATTCATGCCTTAATTAGCATGTAAAATTATACCATTTGGCAGATTTGAGTAATTTTACAGAGCATGCCCATGCATATTTACTCAGAAGTAAGACTCATTTTGTGTCGTGGTGCTTACTGTAGGGTATCAGACAGGAGACTGCAGCCTTAAAAACTTGTGACTTAGTTCTTACAACATAGCTGCAAATATAAATACTAGTACATGTAAGTTTACAGTGTGGTCTTTGGTGTTACTTCTTGAACAGAAAATTTGACACCAGAGGCAGAAATAACATGTTAGGCAGAGGGATAGTGGTTCAATGTATTTCAGCAAACTTTTGATATAAAAGTAACAATGTGTGAATTGGAACACTCAGGTCAGGTAAGCCTTGCGTAAGTAACAAAAAGATTTTGAACCTTCTAAAGAGTACCTGAAGACTTCTTCTAAAATGCACCCAGAAAAGAACTTTTCTTTGACCAGCTTTCACTTTTTTTTTTAATGATTTCCATTTTGCTGACCAGACTTATAGATCTATAAATACATATTTTTTAAACATGCTGGAGTAGCTGGTGAAGCAGGCTTATCTGCTCTCATCTTTTCTCTCTGTTTACCTATTCATGCCTCATCCTTAAAAGATTCTGGGGGCAGCTTTACCTTGCTGGTTGTAGTCAGGCACACATGAATCCCATAGGTTTTGCTAAAGTAAAATCCCATTCTTTCCCAGCTCAGTCTATGGCCATTTCTGCACTATACTCTTATAGTGTGATTATTCCACTTTCAGCATCCTATGGAATCCTGGGGTTTGCAGTTTAGGGAGGGGCCAGCTGGCCTCTCCGTAAACTGCAAACTCCAGGATTCCATAGGATGTTGAAAGTGGAATAATTGCTCTATAAGAGTGTAGTGCAGAATGGCCATAGCTGAGCTGGGAAAGAATGGGATAGTGCGGAAATGGCCTATGCTGAATTACTGCAGACCTGCTGAAGAAATGCAACACAAATTTTAATAGATCTTTGTTTCATTAGGTCTGAGCCTATCACAACTATCGTTGCTAACTGATACTTGATTTTGTTCAGGAAGAAAGAAATTTTAAGCACACTCTATAAGATAAATAAACGACACCATATTTCTAAATTACATACAGACTGTTTAAAGCAGGATGGAAACTCTGTGGACCTCCACATAATTGAATAATATAATTAGTAAATCACATAATTAGTAAATCTGCAACTTCCAGCAGCCTGGGCACCATAACCAATGCTGAGGAAATCTGGAAGCTGCAGTTCAGCAACATATGGAGGGCTGTGTGATTTAAAGCATAGACTTGAAATGGAAGATAGTTTGCAAGTTTACTCAGGAATCCTGTAGGATAGGTTAGACTGAGTCGCAATGATTAGGCTCAAAGAACCAGTAAGTTTTAGTCAAGTATGAATGTGAACCCAGATTATGTGATCAAGCACAGTACACCTTACTGATCCCAGCCATTGTTTTTTATTCTCTCCTTGTCTATTCAACATTTCTCTAACTTGGTTATAGTTTTTAAACCTCAGAGCTACCTCAGCATAAGTGTGTTAATTCATTACGTGAATTCAGAAAAGTCTCAAGAATCTTAAACAACCTTTCCTAGCTGAATAGTGCAATCCAGCAATAAACAGTACAGGCAGGTAATTTAGAATTTTTTTAGTGTGCTGCTGTGTATTAGATTAACTTAACCATGCTCTCATAAGATTGTTTGCACAGTAGTGGCAAAAACAACCAGCCTCTAGGGTTTTCCCCATCTTCTTCTAGTCTTCCATGAGCCACTTCTTTGGCAAAGCTTCTCTAAACCACTATAGTTTCATTTCAGCTGTTCCTCAGCTGCTGTTTATCTTTTGTTTTGTACTGCAGATATACCCACAGGTTCTGGATCTTAACGCAGGTGCTGGCAATAGGAAACAAGAGACGCTGTTTCTCTTGACAAGGCATGCAATGGGTGACGATTTTTTTTTTGTCTGTTTCTTGTTAAAAACACATCATTTCTGCCCATAACAACAGATCAACTAGCCTCTTGCATAAGAAACCCTGCTTTAGTTCCTATTCAAGTTTATCCTCTCATCCCGACCTATAATCCTGCAGGTTTTGCTGCAGCAACTGCTACATTCTCTCCAGGGAAGAAAGAAGATATGAAAGCTGTTTTAAAGTTCATGGAGCTGCATTTGAACTGTCCAGCCACTACAGGTGGTTTAAAAGCCATGGCTTGGCTTTCTTTGTGCTATAATACTCATAGGCTGATGTTTAATTCAGCCCTGTATGGCAAAGAGAAGGAATGAGCTGTAAAATCTATGTATGACATAGTTATAACTGGGACAGAAAGAACTCCAGAAGAAAAAGATGTGTATACGTAGCTGCAAAGTAGAATGTCTATGAATATTATCTGACTCACATATCGGCAGTCTAGGCTGACATATTGTGAAACTGTTTTGTGAAGTTGTGGGTTATAGCTTTGTATAGTGATCTGTCTTCCTGCCCCCTCCAAAATTTGGAAAAATTATTTCTTGAACTTTCAGCTGCCAGAATCACCACCTCACAGTCAGCATGGCTAGTAGCTGATGTCCAAGATCAATTTTTCCAAGTTCTCCTTCCCCTCTTTTATCAGAAATGGTCCTAAAGTAACAATGTTTATAATATAAAACTACAGTAACACTTTTCTTTACCCATAATTAATGAAAAATGTCATCATATCTCTGTAGAATATGTTGAGTAATGATCTGGAGTTATGATCTTGAAAAGGAGAGGAATCCAAGCATGTGAATGTGGCAGCGGAAGGTTCCTGATTCAAATATCAACTCAACCCCAAATCCATGAGATGGTTGCATGAAATTGAATACCACTGGATATTCTTTCCTCCTCTTGAAAATCTGAAGAATGGACACAATACTGGTCAGGGCTGCTATAATAAGGGTTACTAAAAGTGGTTTGAATACTCAAATACTATACAGAGATAAAGGCCTGCATCATATTGCTTAGCCTCAGCTAGAGAAGACTGAACCAACACATAAATTTCAATGATTCAGTGACTTACTCTAACTGAATCTAAGGATTCAGATGGGAGTATTTTAATACAATAGTACTTTTGTATATGTTTCATAGCTGTCATCTAAATGTGGTAGCTATATGGGTGTATGTTGGAACCTATGAGTGGGTGGGTATCGAGTGGCTCTCCAAATGCTGTTGGATTGCAGTTCCCAGAATACTCACCATTGACTGTGCTAGCTAGGGATGCTGGGAATTGCAGTTCAATAACATCTTGAGAATGGCTTGATTCCCACCTTGACCTGTGATATGAGATCATTGAAACTCTTTCATTTCCGAATACTTAACAGGCTATCTAATTATAGTAACTGGGGGAAAGAAAAACTTATTAAGGTCAAAGAGCTCTCTGGCTGAGAATTCTAAATGCCCCTCCCTAAACTGCAAACCCCAGGACTCCATAGGATGTTGAAAGAAGAATAATAGCACTATAACAGTGTTGTGCAGAAATGGCCTCACAGTAACCTACCTCACAGGGTTGTTGTGAGAAGAAAAGCTGAGAAGAACTGGAGAATCTTTTATTTTGCTGACTTGAGCTCCTTGATGGAAAGACAATATAAATCTAACACATAACTTTTTAAAAACCTGACTACTCATTGGGTACCAGAAATAAAATGTCTTTATTAGCAGAGATTCCTGTCATTCAGATTTACAGACAAGGGCATAACCTTTTTGTGACAGCCAATGTGATATAAAGGTTTGAGTTCTGGACTCTGACCATGGGAGATCAGGGTTTGAATCCTTGCTCAGCCATGGAAACTGATTGGGTGACTTTGGGCAAAACACTATCTCAGCCTCAGAGAAAGGCACAAGCACACCCCCTCCGAAAAAATCTTGCCAAGAAAACACTGTGACAGGTTTGCATTAGGGTTCCCATCAGTCAGAAATGACTAGAAGGCACACAACAACCTGACATTTCCCAAGTTTTTCCATATTTGTGCATCATGCAAGCTACTTGCTTAGAAGGAATAAGCGCTTGCCTTGGGTGAACCCAGCTAGAGTGTCTTCATTAATTATATTGCTGGTCCCCAACCACTTGCACTGGTGTGCAGCCTGTGACTCCATATCAGTGTTTTTGATCTACCAGAGCCACTGTTGCGTAATGTCTCTGAATAAAAGTTATGCTGACCTACAGTGCCATCTACTGCCTAGATGTGAACATTATATATAATTCTGTATTTTCATTTTGGATTTTTTTTTTTAAAGTACATTATCAAAATTGTAAAATAAGTTCCTATGTACAATGCAGAAGAAAATTACAAGACCTACATCAAAGTCTTCTACTTTTCATACAGTGGATACCAATGCATTAGTCTCAGCAGCTAAGGCATTTTGAAAAATTCTAACTTTCCAATCAAATAGGGCTATAGTCAAGTCTGATCTAGCAAAGCAGCAGATGGAATAAGATAGATAGAATAAATAAAATTATCAGAACAACAACATAATGCTGTTCATGTGCAAAACAGCCACTTGGGGAAAAATGCATCCCTTCAGTTAGTTGTGACTGGATAGTCACAGGTTGTTATCTATGTTACATTTGAGGGAATAATGAGTAGTGAAATAGTGGGAATTTTGAAGTGCAGGTCCTTGTCATGGCAGATCCTATAGCAACACCCACAAAGAGACACCAAATGTACAGGTAACATATTCCATGATAGCTGTGTTGGCTGTGCAGCAAAATACAACAAAATCCAAAATCCATAAAGGAGGGATACCTTTATTGGGCCAACTCCAAAGCATAAAATGCATCATGCTAGCCCTTGAAGTCTCACCAGCATCCACATCAGGCAAAGATGTTAAAAAAAAAACACCTACCCCTGAAAACATTTCCTGGATTTGAAAATATTCAGTTTAACAGCAGGGGAACCTTAAAACAACTGGCAGCCACATGACTGGGACTTAACTCTCTGAGGTTTTCTACCTTCAATAAAAATAAAACTTTCGTTGGACTACAGCTGGTAAGTTTTACCTATACAGAAACTAAAAGTTTTCCCAGATGTAACAGTACAGAGACTCCTTGAGAAATTCAATGTTCTCTGCCTAAGAAAGGGGAAGTTAGCTTTGCCCAGGACAGGGACAGTTGAATCTCAAGGGAAATTACTTTTCTGTTGCTAATGACGCTGAAATTTTATTACCTGTCTCTTATTGCTTTTTGTCTCCAGTGCTAACATGGCCAAGAAGGGGAGTTGTTTCTGTCTGTGCTAAGATCCCTAGATACCATCTTAACTGACAACAGAATAATATCTGATATGAAATGTCAGCCTGTGACTCTAACATTGCCCCCTTTCATCTCCTGTATGATTTTTAACATCTTTGCCTGATGAAGAATCCAGTGAAGCCTTGAGGACTTGCATGTTGCATCTTAATGCTTCAGAGCTGGCCCAAGAAAGGTATCTCAAAAGTACAGGTAGCTTGGTGATTTATACATATATATGTATATTTGTATATGCATGTACGTATGTATGTATGTATGTATGTGTGTGTGTATGTATGTGTGTGTGTGTATGTATGTATGTATGTATGTGTGTGTGTGTGTGTGTGTGTGTGTGTATATATATATATATATATATATATATATTTAAAAAAATAGTTTTCATCTTTACCAGCAGCATGTCTTTTGTAAAACTAAAGGGTCTGAATTGCAGATTCAGGTCCAAGCCATCCCAGAATACTTTGGGTTATAACCAGATAGCTCATAAGAATCCATTGTTGCTGCAAAAATCCATTTTTGTTTCAAGTACTGTGGAAATTGCAGGTAAACTGAGAGGAAATGGGGAGTCCAAATTGGGCAGCAGATGATGTAATAGACTCTGCTAATGAAAAAGCCTGGAAGATTCAAGCTTGCAGTCCCTGGCTTCACTCCACCACTGTTAAGGTGGGCAAAAATGCATTCCTTTTGCCATTACTGTAATGTTGTTACAGTACTTTTTCTGTGCCATAGATAGCCTTTATTTCTTAGTGTTTATTAATTTAGATAGCTGCAATGTTTTGGGGAAAGTTCTTAGGGGATGCTTTTTTTCTTCTTCAGTTTTAGGCCATTCTCTTTTTACTTCAGATGGCTTCTTTCCTAAAAAGGGAATGGAAAAGCAATGAACGGTATTAACAAGTTACCAAAATAAACAGGGCCTGAAACTTCTGGGATAGTAACAGTAAGCATTAGCAACAAATGACTCCGCAAAACTAATTTCCCAAGCTTTAGTCTTGACTCTGACAAATAAGACAGAATTCCCCTTGTAGTCCTAGACTGGTCTCTGTATCGTTACCTATAGTATGGGAAACCAAGCACCCTCTTCCAGTGTTGGTGCAAGAATGAGAAAGCACTAGAAGCGTGTATTGGATTTAGACGAAGCCAGAATCCTGAGCTCAAAAGAGAAATTGCTGGCAGTTTGGGGAATTTGTCAAAAGCAAAGTGGAGGTTCTGTGATTTGTTCCAAAATGAATCTGGGTCCTGAAGTTTTGTGAGCAATTTGGAAGGAGGTGAAGACCATCTATCTCCAAAAATTGACACCTCACACCACCTTCTCCAGTAGGAAAAATACCAAGATGTTGTATCACAATGGACAGTTGTACTGTCCCACCACAGTGTAACTATATAACAGGCATTTTTTCCTTACTTTCAATCATATTGTGTTAAGGTGGAATATAGAAAGAACTTACCAAGATGCTTTTCCTTGTGTTTCCACTACATTTTGTGACTGTATTCATGGCAACAACAGTACTCCATGGGGTTCCCAGACCTTAAGGTCTGGATCCTCTTGTCTGGTCCCGAGAGCAAGAGCACTACCTTGAAAAGGGTGTGTGCACGTAAATATATTCCCTTGTTAGACTTGGTTTGCCTTTAGTTTTTCCCCCTTCTTCTTAATTTCAGTGGTGACTCTTGAGAAACTGTGGTTGATGCTTAATGTGTCATGCAGAATGACATAACTGAGCCCATCCCTTGTAACATCACCATCACTAGGACTCAGATTTGGCCCTGAAATCACAGTGCTTGGAATGGTGCTAATCTGGCAATACTAGCATATGAGCCTTTTTGGAAATGGCTTTATTTGAAAGCCAGTACTGTCTGAGAGATTCTTGTCTCCGTTGTGCCCTGACTTCAACTTCCCAAAGAGGTACGTGGAGTTTCACTGAATACCTGCAACCTGACTCAGCCTTCTCCAACAATGGCTATTTTCACACTAGATTGTTATAGTGCTATTATTCCACTTTCAACATCCTATGGAATCCTGGAGTTTGCAGTTTAGCGAGGGACCTTTGAGGCCTCTCCCTAAACTGCAAACCCTAGGATTCCATAGGATGTTGAAAGTGGAATAATAGCACTACAACAGTCTAGTGCAGAAATGGCTGATCTCTCTTTAGCTCCTGATACTTGGAGGCATGTTGAGGCTCCTTGTCAGAGATCACATCTGTCTGCAACCTATCATAGGAAACCACACAGGAAATCCAAGCAGCCAAGGGATGTTAACGGGGCTGAGGGAAAATAAAATTCCTTTTTGGAGTACAACTCCCAGTATCCTCCAAAACAGTATGGCCAGTGAGAGTTGTAATCCAGAAGAAGAGGAAGAAGAAACATCCAGAATTTTTCAAATTTGTGAAGAAAAAATACTGATCTTGCAAGGGTTGCCATGTTCCATTACCTCCAATATGAGCATCTAATTTGCATACAGATATACCTCAATTAACTACATAGATGTGTTCCTGGGCATGACTTCTTTAGCAGAAATTTTAATATCAGAGGCACAAATAACATGGAAAAAATAGAGATAGGTTCCTTAAACACATAAAGTACAACTGCTCAGCATGTTTCAGCAAACCTATCGAAAGCTAACAATATACACATGTGTGAAATGAACCAACTAGGTCAGGCAAAATGTGTGTAAGTAAACAAAAACATTTTGAACCTTCAAGAGACCACTTGAAAGCTTCTTCCAAAATGCCTCCAGTAGTTGTGTAGGGATGGGGCGATTCGCTCCAGGCAGCAATGTTTTTGGGGCTTCCCAGCCTGTAGCCATGCCCTGGCCATGCCCCCACGCACAGTAGCCACACCCCTCACATCATAGCCACACCCCCTCCTGCCCCCCCTCCACACACCCCAAGCTCTGCCATTGGCCTCCAGGTTTTTTGTTTGTTTGTTTTTTTAATTTCACCAGCCTCCATTTCCCCTATGATTTCTATTTTGGTGACCAAACTTATAGATCTATGCTTTTTAACATGTGGGAGTAGTTAGTGAGGCAGGCTTACCTGTTCTCCCCCTTCTTCTCTGTTTTGCTGTTCATGCATGTTCAACAAGGGATTCTGGGGGCAGCTGCTGCTTACCTTGCCTATTGTAGGCAGCTGAGCACAGCTTCAGCAGGATCAGCTAACGTAGAATCCACTCATTTCCACTGAAGCTTTGTTGCATTGTGCACTGTAGAAATACTGTTGCAAAACAACACTGAAAGTTTGCATTTCTCCAGTCATCTTTCACCATTCTCCCAAAGCCTCTTCTGGTTGGCCAACGGACAAGGAAGGAGTACTGCATGGCCATAAAAAGGCCTTGTACAAAGAAACTTCTTTATCAGAGGCGTTGACTGAGACATGCCTATATTGTGCACATGATGTAATTATACGTATGAATAATTTGCATTCTGATTATATGGATTAATTGATTGTTGCATTTTTCACCTTTGGCACTATTTTATAATCAATATAAAATTATGATTAGATAAAAATTCAGAAGTATAGTTTAGAGAGAACTAGTACCGTATTTACCAGAGTATAAGATGCACCCATGTATAACACTCCCCCATTTATACACCGGCAAATACTATTTACTGGTGTATAAGACACACCGGTGCATAAGACTCACCCCATTTTCAAACAGTATTTTTCGGGGGGGAAATTGAGTCTTATATGCCAGCAAATACAGCATTCTGTTTATGGTTCTGGATTTGGAACAAAGGGAACCAAGTTCAAATTCCTTCTTGGTCAATGAGTTTATGATGTCATCTTGCACTTTCACTACTCCTCAAAATATCTACCTTATAGGATTGTTGGGAAAATTAATAGCAACACAGGAAACATGAGTGCATACCTGATGTGGTGAATAACAACAACAATTACAACAACAACCTTTAGTCATGCAAACGCATTTCCAATATGACTGTATTCACATCAGATACTTATAGCACATATTTGTAGGCCATCCTTATTTTAATTGATAACTAAAGAGATACAGATCTATGAAAATGTCAGAATTACTGCTGTCTGATTTATAAGGGTACAAACTTACAAACTACACCTCCCTCCCTTGTACTTTGCCTAACCTACTTCCATTGCTCTCACGCTCTGCTCCCTCAACTCATGCCTTCATAATCTTTCTGAGTTTACTTTGGGGTGGAAGCTTCTACACTGCCTGAGGCCCTGTGCTGCCTGCTTGTGGTGTTGGCTGAAGCAAGCAAGGGATGGTCACGTGCCACTTTTGTGCCTAAGGCTAGGGATCGGGGGAGAGAGAGAATGGGAGAGGGAGAGAGAGAGAAAGAGAGAGATGAGGCCAGCAGTAACTATTGGGGAAGTGTTCAAACCGCAGTTTTTTTAAAAAAAGTTTCAGTAGTTGATGCTGACTCAGGCAAAGGAAAAGAGAGAAACCAACATATGCAACTGGGTTTCCAAATTTTCCCTTCTAGGTTGTGTCCTCCCTTCCCACTGAATCTACTTTCTCTTTCTCAGTCTCTTTCAGCCATCGGTTGTTTTTCCTCATCCTTAGTACCTGTAGAAAACAAAAAATGCCCAAACAGCCCCTGCTGCTGTTCACATGCTCTCAATTGGTACTGCCACATATCTTTGGCATGTGTGCAGCCTCACAGCCTTTTTCACTTGTTCCCTGCAATCCCTCCCACTGAGCCCCAATGTCAGAGGCATTTGAGAGGATGCGATAAAAATAATATAATAATGAAACTATCTCTCAAAGCTAGAAATTCTCTTTTTCCAATTTCAACTCAAAAGACTTGAGATGTCCATTCCTTAGAAGTGAGAAGGTCACTTAGGCTAAGCAGATTAAGAGACTTGACTCCATCCTGTACTTTTTAACACCTACGTAAGAAAGGGGGCTTCCTCCTTGATTTGCAACTGTTAATTACGTTACTCATGTAAGATTGTTACCTTTCGCTCTGATGTAAGCAAACATCTCAGTTCCTGTTGGTTGAATTTCACATGCTATCTGAAAATGATAAACAGATTGGGACAGTTTGGTAATGTTGATAGTTGCCAGAGAGAGAAGATGTGCTTTGAGGGAGTGGTAATTGTTTTCTGAATGGTTATTTCAGGAATCCACCTGTTTACTCTATATAAGGTAGGCACTGGGAAATGTGTTTTGTCCCACTTTGGACCTTCACAAGGTGTTGACCTATTTCTGCTGCAGAGATAAACACCTTGCTTTGTTAATTTGAACCATGCTGCTGGGCAATTAATCTCATTCTTTTGACGAGGGAAGGAGACTAACTCCTGGACCAACCCAAACTTTGGCCCTTTCCTCAGCACCCTTCCATTCTGCCATAGGGACAGAATAAGAATAGGACCACAATGACACTTCTGCATGACGGTCATTGTGGTCCCACTCCTCTGCCATCCTTAGGCAGTACAATTGCAGGTTAAATCATTGATGGTTTTTCCCCATCAATGACACACAATCACGCAACCATCCCTCACTTACTCATCCTGCGGAAGGGCAGGAAGTGCTTTGGTGGTGCTTCCTGCCCAGCAGGAAAGCCGCACTGTGGAAGGAAGCGGTGTGTCCATCATGCTCCCTTCTGCTGGGACCCAGTTCCATGTAGAGGGGAACCCTGCCGTCATGCTCCCTTCCCTGCAGAGTTGCTGCTGGGATTGCACCAGATACCACCACAAGAATGTAAGCTGTGGAAAGGGCCTTTGAAACAGCCTAAGCATTTATAGCCAGCGTGTAGTTAAACTCCATGACCATACTGTCTGTCAGCCTTAGGTGTGAGACTTCACTCATTGGCTAAACACACTCAACAGCAGGGTAACTTTGTATCTCACAAAACAATTGAACAGAAAAGTAAATGGATATTTTGTCTCACAAGAGCTAGATAGCTATTTTTGTTTAAAATGAAAGTTTGGAATTCAGGTTAGATGATGGTCAAAGGACCATCAAGTCCTGGAAACTGGGTTAAATCCTGCAACTGGATGGAATGGCAACCATAGGTCTTGCTGCCACCTGTGCTGTCTTCACTCATAGCTTAACAGAAAATTGGATTCTCGTTTTGGAACCAAGGGACAAACTACCACACCTTGTGTCAAATATCTAAAATGCTGATGAGCTCCCCTTTATTTCTTATTCCAAAGAAACCTCAAATGGTCCTGATAGCGATTTGAACCATTACATATGGGTGTGGAAGTTTTAAACCACCATTCAACCCAAACTCCCCTCCTTAAATTCACCTCCTCCTGTTATAAGGCCTGAGATATGGAACTGGAAACATTAAAAAGCTCTATTTGTACTAACAGAGGGTATTAACAACAACAATAACAACAACCTGCTGATTTGTGGAGGCAACTTTTTTTAAAAAATGGCTACAGTGCGAGAGTTTTAAACCACCTTTACCCATGTGCAGTGTTTCTGGTTACAATCAGGCCTGTGTGTATGTATACACATGTGCACATTGAATTAAGAAACAAACTCAGATTCAGCTTCATGCTACAGATTTAATGTTACATATAGGTTAGCTTAAGAAGTGAGTAGAGGAATACCTCTTCTTTGTCCTTGCTGAGCAGCAGTCCCATCATATCCTTTATCATTCTCTTGCTTTGAACATATTTGAAAACCCTCTTTTTGTCTCTCTTTGCTTGCCTTGCCAGTCTCATCTCATTTTGAGCTTTAGCTTCCCTTACACAATTCCTGAGAGCTTGGGCTACATATCTGTATTCTTCCTCGGTGATGCATCATTCCTTCCATTCATTTATACAAGCTTTCTTTTTCCCTTTCATTTCCTCCTTGAGTTTCCTTGCAGCTACAATGGCTTTGAAACGTCCTTATGAAGCCACCCTGGATGAAGAGGGGAACCTGATTGGAGTTAAATAATAATAAAATAATAAATCTTCAGACTTTTCACCCTGGTTACAAAATGTGCTTCTATCAGTTGTACATGGGGTATATTTTACTGGGTTCTTGCAATTAGCAATGTTGGTAGTATAACTGCAGAACCTTGTGCTGAGGAGAAATGAAGACTGATTATTTAAAGAGGGAACTTTCAAGAAAAATCTTCAGCTATGGGAGCCCAAGTACAGTTTCAGCCTCTTGCAATCTTGTGGCTAACTTTGAATCAAAATGTGGGTAAATGTCCAGGAAGTGTAAATACTATTTCTCAGAAAAGAGATGTAAGAACATGGAAGGATGAACAAAGACAAGTGACTTTACATAGTGCTGTGAAGGCTGCTGTTTTATTTCTTCATCATTCGTTTTATGGATTTCTTGGTACCATTGTCTGAATTCAGCAAAGTCATGAACAGAAATCTAGCTTTCTCCTTTGTTCAGGTTCTACAGAGATGGCAACCATCTCAAAGATGAGCAAAGGCAGCATGCGATGGAGCAGACTCCCCACTCATAACACTCACACATGAAAGCTTGGTGCATTCTGGATACTTTCTAAACTTTCACACCTCTACTCTGTGAAGAACCTCAAGGGAATGTAGGCAGGCATATCCAATTTGACCCTCACAATTTCTCAATGGGGTTGATTAGAATTGGAGAGATTGGGTTTCCCAAGGCCATCCTGTAGGATCTATAGCATAATGAAGATCTGAATTTACATCTCTTTGTTCCAAGGATATGATGTTTCATACTTCACAATTGCTACAGCAATCCAGATATAACCGTTGGGATATATGTTAGCCATAACTAGCTTAAAGTCTCATTACTTTAATTTAGTCTGCTTCTCTAAATTATTGATTGATTGATTGATGGACTGACTTTATATCCTGTCGTTCTAAGTCTGGATGGAAACCATTTAATGCAAATCTAAGAAATACCATGTGGGATACTGCCTTCTAAGGATAAATGATTGTTTCCCTGTAACAGCAGTTCTTGACAAATGAGTGTATCTCAGAACACTGACTTATCAGAATGGCTTGTTTTCAACTTTCCTACCAGCAGGTGGAGGTAAAGTACAAGAGTGAATGGTAGTTGGGGAATTCCTCAGCAAGAACCTATCATCTGGGCAGACTCTGAGACCTTGGGAGTACATATTTGGTATGTTTGTACTTCTAAAACATTTAGCTAGTAATAACTTCTATTGGACTCAGATTTTAAATAAGCTCCACAAATCCCTGCTGCATGTGAACAGGTCTGTTTTTAGCTATTAGCATATTAGTCAATCTACTGGTAGCTATTTTGGGATTGTAATTCTCAGAATCCTCCTGTCTAAGGGATTCTGAGAGTTGTAATCGAAAAATGCATTTTTCCATGCTTTGGCTAATAATTGAACTGATTAAATGGAAGTTCCAAAGGCAGGAGGCTATTGTCTCCAAGCCCTTCTGTGGTCTTCTGGTAGGCATCTGGTTGGTTATTAAGGCAGCTGGGTGCTAGACCAGATAGGCCCCTAGCCTGGTTCAGCTGGTCTCTTCTTATGTTCGTAGCTCCCTAACCTAATCTTGTAGCAGATCATTTTGATTCTTATTTTGGCATTTATTATGTCTGTGGTTAATCTATTATTAGCTTTGGAGAAAACCACCTCATTGTTGATGGTTCCAAGCAGTCATGTATGTGTTTACTAATCCATAGTTTCACATTTTATTCTTAAAAGTCTAATAAATGTTCCACTGATTCAGTAAATGTTTCCAAAGACATATCCATGTTATTCTGTTACAGAAAAAAAAAAGAATAAGTAAAGTCTGGAAAGTTTATTGTACAAATGAGCTTTTATGGGCTATTGCCCACTTCATCAGATGCATAATGTGTTTTCAGAATTTCAGATATGGCAGGAGGTGGGATGGTACATAATGCAGTCAAAATGTATAGAAGTACATGCTATTTGTAAGTTGTTTGCCGCCTTGATCCGTATGGAGAGGCGGGATACAAATAAATAATAAAAAAAAAATACATGCAGAAGGTAGTGCCAGTGGTCCTTCATGTATCTGGCAAAATGGGCTGTATGAAATGAAAACCCATGTTATAATAAATCTGTTGGTTGTTAAAAGTTTCCCTAGGATGCTATGTCGTTTTCACTCATTTTGAGCACAGTATGGATTATAAATATGAATGAAAAATGAGCTGAAGTACCTGCTAAACCACAAAACAGGAAATCCAGGTTTTTGAGCTATCATTTTCCAAAACAATTGCTGTGTTAGTCTGTCACAGAATAAAAAGGAACATGGAGTTGGTGGGAAGGAGGATCAAGCAGCACTTTTACGACTAACTGGTTTATTTCAGCATGAGACTTTGTGGGTATTCATCCACTTCTTCAGATTCTGTGGACTCTGAAAAAGATCAATATCCATGAAAGACTGTGCTGAAGGCATGCAATTATTCTCAAAGGTGCTACTTGATTCCTTCTTCGAACAACCCCCTACTTGAATAATCATATTTCAGCACAGAAATGACAGGATAATTCCTCTCTCTTTCTATATACCTCACTCACTTGTCATAGAGGTGCTATGAGATTAAATCAGTACTCTGAACTCCTTAGCTAAAAGTTTTTTTAAAGGGAGCCAAGAAACGAGCCCTCACAATGCATAATATCTAAGCCCCTACCCTTTATTTTTTATTTTTTGTCTGAAACTATTCTCTTGGCACTAACATCAAAACACAGTGTCAAACTATCCGGTTTTGCCTTCCCTAGCAAAATTTCTGTCCTAAGAAAAAGATAAAAGCAGAGAGATAGGAAAACACAGAAAAATTACAATTGTGAGACAAGGCCATCAAAATCCCCCATAAAAGTCCATGAATGAGGGCAGGATGGTTGCACCATAAAAATGTCATTTGGAATCACATAAGTCAACCATTATGAGAAGTGACTTCAGACCTGTTGATTTTTGCCATTTATCCCTTGTTCATGATTCCTGCATGGAAGATTGGCATGAATTCCAAGCACTTTCAGATGCGCAGTTAAGTTCTTCTTTGGTTTTCTGCTGCAATAGAAAATCTCTTTCCCAGGAACAATCCATTTTTTAAAGAAAAAAAATCAGCAAAGTTCAGGTTTCCAGTTGCAAGAAAGAGAAGGAGGGGAAGGAAAATAACAGCAAAACACATAAACTGTCTTCAACTTCTCTTTGTGTATTTGCCTGGGATGGATTTCTGGCTAATCCTTGTGCGCTCTCTCTTTTGGTTTGTTTTGGCTCTTTTCCTGCCTGCGCAGGCACCTATGTAGTATTGCTGAATAGTGCTAAAAAAATAAAAATAAAAATAGACCAACTGGCAGACAGAGCTGGTAGCAGGGAGCAGCTGGCATGGCTCCTCTCTATGCCTCTATAGTGCCAAACACCCTCCCCTCCTCCCCACGTTCAAAAGGTTTTGTTTTCTTGGTTAGCTTGCTATCATGTGATGCAAACACTGACTGCAGCAGTTGATTGACTAAGCTGGTGCTGTCACACAGAAAACAAAGAAGGGGCTTTGCAGTGAGAGGGAGATGGCTGATAGAGTGCATAAAGGCTAGCAACAGCACATATAAACAAACAATGACATCTCTCTCTCTCCCTCTTTCTCACACACACACATACACACACACACACACTCTATAAGCCCATTTTCCCCAACTGGCAAAAGAAACATTTACAACTATTTCTAGATGAAGAGTAAAATCTTGGGTTCATTGTAACATGCACTACTAAACATCCCTGCCAATCCTGCTTTTATTGCTAACAGTTTACATAAAAGACTGTAAAAATCACAAAGGCCATATATCAAAAATAATGAATTTGCAAATGTTTGCTAAAAGGTCAGCAGTAAAAGACAAATCAAACAGTTGTTCCTAAAAGCTTGTAAAATACGTATGGTTTTAGCTGGTGCCTTAAAGACAAGACCCTGGGGATGTTTGGATCTTTAATGAAAGTGAGTTTTAGAACAAGGGTGTTACCACAGAGAAAGCCCTGCTATTGCGATTTCCGCACTAGTCTGTTATAGCACGATGATTCCACTTTCAACATCCTCTGGAATCCTGGGGTTTGCAGTTTCAAGAGGGGCCAATTGGCCCCTCCCGAAACTGCAAACCCCAGAGGATGTTGAAAGTGGAATCATCGTGCTATAACAGGCTAGCGCGGAAGAGCCCATGTGTGGTAGCACATAACCTTTACAGCATGTGTTAGTATGTAAAGCCCTACAAGCCACAGTAATTTGGGGCACCATAAGCAAAACCTTCTTGGCAGCTCTTAACTCCAGGGTAGGTTGATAATGGGTGTTTAGATAAGAACCCACTGGAGAAACTTTTAAACGAAACTATGAACAGGAGAAGGACAAGGGAGTCACAGTTTCTATCCAGTTCATGCAGCTCAGCCAAGCTACTCTGTTTTTCATCAAAATTTCGGCAACAGAACACACTCTGTGTCACATCTCACACTAATTTGAAGAACAGATGGGGGAAAAAAACATTAATTGGGTAAGAAAGTAAAGAAAGGTTCAGTGTCTGGATAGTGTTCTTCATCTTGGAGAGTCAATGTAGAACAAGCTGTTTCTTCTTATCCTGCCTCCTTTCCCTATCACAGGGATAGGATGACATGAAGCGCCTGTAGCTGCCCAGGATTTCTTGAACTACAATTTCCATCATTCTTCACCCTTGACAATTCTGACTGGGGCTGAAGAGAACTGGAGTCCCACAACATCTTGAAAGCTGCAGATATTTTTCTTTTGGTTTCACATTAGTTTTGTATAACTGCTAACTCTGGTTACACCTAACCCCAGATGGCATGAAATCATGGTTTGTAGACCAGTTTCACATTATGGTTTGCAGGCAATCCAGGCTAGCCAAAGCTAGATAAGTAGAGTTGTTGTCCATGAGGATATAACCTTAAATCAAATAGGATTCAAAACAAATCAAAACTAAAGAAAGGGAGTGGGACATACCAAAAGAAGAGGAGGGAAGGTAGAATATTTGAATTGGTAACACTAAGAACCCACTGGTTCAGCATAGTGGAAACCAAGATGCCATATTTAAAAATTCTAGACAGGCCAGACCCAAAATATGTTGTTGACTGAGTCAGTTACTAATGCTTAATTCTTTCTTCAGTACTGAGAGAGGGACAGCATAATCCTTACAGACAGCAAGTTATCTTAGAGGACAAAGGGTAAACCACATAGTTCATAGTCACGTACGGCCCTTCAGATGTTATTAACTAGAAAAATCAGCAGCTCTGGATAGCAGAACCAATAGTATGAGATGATGGCAGATACAGTCCAATATTATCTGGAAAGGTCCATCCTTGTAGTGTATCATTACAATTCCAAGTGGTATGTGTGGAATCTTCAACTGATTCAAGGAAAAGATTCTGACAGGGTGAGAAGTGCAACAAATATGTGAAGAATGAAAAACCCAAAAATACGTTCTGAGTTGGGTCACCCATTTTGTTATGCTTATTTGTAGTCTCTCTAGGGCCACAGTCCCATGCATACATGGGAGTATATTCCACTGAACCCAGTGGAAGTTAAATTTGCGTAGACAAATAACAGGATTTCCCTATAAATTAGTCAAAGTCTGTCCATTTCTGGCAGGAGTGGGGATGTCATTCTATGCTCAAATGGTAGCACGGCAATGTATGCTACTTGCATTGTTGCCAAGGCTGTGTCAAAAGATTAATCCAACTGTGAAAATGAAATTACAAGAATATTTTAAGTGATATCTACCTTTTAATACTATCATATTTGCTCATTTTTCAGCATGTTTCTTTTCTTGGGTGATCACAGGCATGCCTTTGACCTGCAGAATTCTGGTACTATTCTGCTAACTATTTGCTTTATGGATATTCCGCACAGAGACAGGCTAACAACTTGAGTTCAGTTCTCCCAAAATAGGATATGGCTGTGCACATATGTTACTCCTTTCACTTGTCAAAGTCTGTTATGTAAAGTACAAAAGTTGATAACAATTCTAATGTCTAGATAGTTTTCTGCGGAAGATAGGTGTCATTTTTAATCTAAAACTCTTAATAGAGAAAACCGTTTCTAGAACTGGTTAAAAAAAATCCATAAATAGTATTCTATAATGAACAAAACAAGGAAAGGTTGCCCTTCCAGCTCTTAACCAGAAGGAAATACTAATAGAGAACACTAGCTTCTCTAATATTCATTTTATTCCTGCCGTTCAATGAGTTCTTTGGTCTTGCAATTGCAACAGGCAAGGGCTGGATGATGTTAGTAGCTCATATTACTCCATATGAATTCACAAAGCATTCTCTTGTGCTTGCCCTAGAAGTTATTTCCCTTCCTCACTACTCTCAAGTGGTCAGTAGCAAGAAGCACCAATTCTGCATCTATTAATATAGCTGTCATGTCAAAGGTAGAATGTGCAAGCTTAGAAACTGAGGTGAAAAACCTGTGGTCTCCAAGCCTGATTTCACATGATCCTGAGCGTCATGCATCACCGGCACTACAGTCTCACTCTTGCTTTCTGAATAAATTGTCAATGTGTACATGGACACACAAGAGGCAAATAGTCCAGAATTTTGCAATCTTGTAATCTCTGCCACTCTTGGATCTGGTCCTATTCCCTCACAACTAACTTTTCAGATAGATCAACAGTTTATAGGGAAAAAGTTATCAACTTTTGTTCTAAACTTCTGGGTCTATGGTTATGTTCTGGGTCTATTATCAGTGCCACAGCCTATGACAAAACAATTCTCCTGCCAGCAATATATTATAGAAGTATTCTTTGTATTATTTAATGTTGAGGCACTGTAGGTGAGCACACGCAGTATAAATCATGACAAAATGTTCTGCAACTGATTACTCTCACGGAGAGTTTTTCTAATGAAAGTAATTTGCTATCACTTGGCCTTGTCAAGAATCTAGAAGCACCTATATACCTTATGAACTAAACTGTACTAGTTTAATGTTATTGCTTTTCCTAGCTATAGATACAGTCCTACTCCTGGGCCCAATCATTCAAAAGTGAAGCTTTAGTAATGTATTTCACAGGTTATATATTAAGCTGGCTTGTTAAAATGTTGAATCTCCAATGTTTACTTGAAGGAAGTCTAGGTCATTCGTGAACCCCTTCTTGTTGACCGATGCTTACATTTTGGATGCCATTTGTTTTCTGGAATATCATCTGAAATCAATTCCAAGAAAAAGAAATCAAGTCTCCAGCTCTTGGTCACACTGAAAAGGGTTGCACAGAAAGTAGGTCAGGATCTATTGCTAAATCTCTGAATGATCTGCAGTAAATTTATACTACATAGGATAACCAGGATGTATTTCTGTGTGAAAGGAAAGTAAGCTCTGCCCAGTGCTGGTACAAAAAAAGGCAAATTATTTTGCTTTTGATTATTTGATTTTAAGCATGTCATTTGCACAGGCTTTGGTTGGAAGAGATTGGTGGTGTACTAAGTCAAATAGGTGGAAGTTTGCCAGTCTCTGAAATAGATTCTTGGTACCAAGCAAACTTGCAGCATCACTTTCTATCTGGCTGAACAAAACTCTGCTGTCAGTTTAGTGGAACTTTTACAACAGCATTTGAAAATGGTTGTTCTTGTTAGGATTTATTTTCCTGTCTTGCAAGTTTCAATAGGAGTGGGAAACATTTGGCTGCCTTGTTATTTTGGAAATCAGTTCCCAGAAGCCCCAGCCAGCATGGCTAATAGAAAGGGATTATGTAGGTTGAATTTCAAGTCAGCTGGAGGATCACATGTTCCAGCTCTTCCTCAGCTTGACAGGGGGTTTACTGGTGTTTCTTCATGAGAACTTTATATTCAGCTAAAACAAGGTGGTTTAGGTAGTGGTCTTTGGTCTTTTAACATAAGTAATGATGTTGTACCACTCAGGTAAATTGGGATCCTCTGTGTAACTCTTTCAAATTACATCATCTGCAGTGCCACAAAGGTATAAGAAAAAGCATACCCCATTTTATTCTCTTCAGTTATTAAACTGGATTAGAATTTCAACTGCGAAGAAATGTTTGAGCTATTCTAGTTTGTCAGATTAAATTTTTCCTGAATTAAAAAAGGTTCAGCACAATCCTGTGTTTGCTCAGACATCCCAGTGTGTTCAACAGGATGTAACTCTGCATAGGGCTGTAGCCCATGTATGTTTCATCTACTATTTTCAGACTAATTCTGAACAGTGACCTAAACAGTCTTCACATTCTGAACACATGTTGAGCCAGATCTTTCAACAAAACTGCAGTTTAATTTCAGAAAGTGTTAAAATATATTGTACATCAACTTCTGACATACTACGTTAATATACACAAATGGTCTCTTGAAACTGTAGTTATGAAATGTACATTTTAATTTAAATACTCAGTATACACCGCACTTAATCTGCATGTTGCATTTATTAAATACATTAAAATCTGCAATGTAACAAAACGTTTTCTGCATACGAAATTCAAAACACCTTTTTTAAATGAACAAAAGATGGCTCACTTCATTTTTAAACTAGTGTGTGATACACTAGCTCAGCTCCACGAACACTAGCTGTTCTTTCTTTTTTATTTGACATTGTTCACAGACTATTACATATCACAATAAGAGTGCTGGATAAAACATGAGGTACGAAAGTGGTTCAAAGATTATAGGTCATGCAGATCATGCTAGACAGCAAAGAAAAATGTGAATGAGAACACTAAATAAAAATACATAAAGAATGTGCATTATAAAATAAAAACTCAATTACACAGCTTTGCTTCTTTGGTTACAAAGTAGGTTGAACAATTTCACAGCTTTTTATTCCCACCCCAAAAAAATCATACGAAATGTCAAAAAGCAGAGGAATCATGGCAATTTCTCTATTAGAAAGTAGAAACAGAAATGAGCAAAGTTTTCTTCATCAAAATAGCCCATCAATTATTATATCACAATGACTGGAGACTACCTGTACAGATGCACTATGTCTTCATACTTACACTATACAAAAATTTACATTCAAGCTGGGTCTTAACTACTGAAAATAAATACCAAAAGGTAAATTGCCATTAGTGTTAGAAATATGCCAGGATCCTTTTGTTCAATTATTGCCTAAACATTTTATCTATTAAATTCAATCCTGTCTATCAATTTTTGCTGATACTTACATTTATTTTTTTTAAAATTAAAAGTTCTGTGACATTGTTCATGTACATTATGAATAGCAGCCCTGTAATAAATAAAACACAAATAAATGAAACTACTGTAGGCAAACGTTACTTGTAATTGAAAGAACAGTGGCTCTAAAGATGAATTGTTACTATGTGAAAAAGCAAGGCTCAAAGTAATCCATGAGTAATGGAAACCTTGAAGAGCCTCACCAAAGCTCTTAAAGACCCCACTCATGTGCACCAAAGAAATGCAGACTTTTGCATTGTAACTCCTATCATTTTCCCTTGTGCACAGATGGTGTAACTGGACACCAACTGTGTGGTATGACATCTCGGTGAGGGAAAGTTCTTGTAGAATGATTGTCTAATACTGAAAAGGCCGAAACACACAACTGAAGCATGGCTACTTGCTTTCATATAAAGTGGAAAGAACACCAGTGGCACACAAGGACAGATTGCTTTCAGTTTCTTAATGAGGCAAGAAAGCTTTATGCTGAGGAGACATTCGGCTGCTGCGGAGGTTGCATTGGCTGCTGAGGCTGTGCTATCGCTGTTTGCTGTTGTTGAGAAGTGCTACTAGGGTTGGCCTGTTGGGTTGAGAGCTGTGATAACTGATCATTGTTTGAGAGAGATTTTAACAGTGCATTTTCCCGTTCAAGTAAAGAGTTTCTTTCAACTAATTCTTTTATTTGTTCCTTCAGTACTTCCACTTCTTCTCTGACTGCATACATCAAATGGCTTTTCACCAGATCCTGTAAAATAGCAAATCATTAATTGAAGCGTTCTGCATATAAGTAATATGCAATTTTAAAGAAATCAGTCATAAAGGATTAACTGTGTAAACACATTAGCATAGGATGTTGATAAGGAAGCCAACTCACAAACCACTTTTAAACACCCAGGCCTACAGTCTATATATTGCTTTCAGGAAGTCAGAACTGTTTCAAATACAAAGATTATCAGGGTCAAACAGGTTAAAGGCATAAGATGCAATTATTTATCCTTTTATGCAAAAGTAACCACAGTGACCTTTGATCTGGACCACCAGTACAAAGAAGAATTTTAACCCTTTTCTAGACCTTGAAATTCCTTTCCCCAAGCAGCAGATATTGAAAATTAAAAAGTTCTCCAGGTGCCAATGTAAACACTGTCCCAAATTGGGTATTTGGGTGGAGTGGAGTATTAAATTCATCTCCTCTATGCTCTATGATGCCAAACTGGACCAAGGCTCCCTGCTTACTTCTGAGTAAAATAAAAAATTTCTATGCTATGTAGTTAAATCAGTGTTGTTTGGCCCCTGCTTTCAAAAAATTTCATAGAAATCATCACCATCAATGCTCTAGTTTAGACATCTTCAAAAAAGCAGCTAAAGACACACTTACTTAAAAAAAATACTACTATATTAACACGCCAGCTTTTCTTCATGATGCTCAGGTAGTTGTTTTAGCCTCAGCACCAATGTGAAGTTAATTGGAAACAAAAAAGAGGAAATATTCAAAGACATCAGAGTGGTTTCCTGGCAGAACAGGGAAAACAACTTCCCTTTGGGTAGCAAGCAAGCTACACTGAAGGAGATTTTTGTAAAGGACATCAGGATTGCTTCTTTTTGTAAACATTTTCCATGGGGCTCAACCCAACTACACAGGTACATGTAGGCAAATGGAATGAAGCAACGGCTGAAAGCTGATCTTCCCATCTTAACACTGTAGAAATTTAGTTCTTTAAATAATCCCCACAGACAAATTCTTAGAGAAACTCTCTCATATTTAGGAATTAATCCTTTTATTCTTCAGTAGAGCTATTTATAGCTATTCTAATGTGCCTGTGAAGTCACTCCCAAATTTGCCACTGTTTAGCTTTGAATTCTGTACATTCTTTATGATTATGCATGAATGCAGCTTTTGTCTGCTCTGATTTACAGCAGTGACACTGAGGCCAACAGAACTGGTAGTTAGGAAACTAATCCACTTGCACTGCAGGGATCCCCAACAGCTCTGTGTAAAACAGCACATGGCTATAAATACCACTGGGGATCACCAGACTTGTCCAATTTGAACAGAGTGAAGTGGTAATGTCTTACCATAAAATCATGTCTGAAGGGCTACTTTCTCATGTCTATTCACTTATATCTTTGAAGGCTCTACTCCAGAATGATTTGCCCTTCAGAAATTCAGTAAGTGACACCTGGCCACAGGACCTTAAAAATTTCAGCAGCTGTGGTCCATCTTTAGGATGCTCTTCTCAGAAAGTTCCACTCAGCACCTATAGGCTTTCATCTTTCAGAAGTCATATGAGATGACAGTTGTTTTCCTGGGCTTTCACAGCCTTTGGTTCTTTGGGCCTAAATGCAATGTTAGTCCTACATACAGCAGATTGATCCACTGAAATAAACAGGATTTAAATTAGTTGTGATTAACAAGTACAGTTCATTGCAATGGCTCAACTCTTAGGTAGTTCTAATGATATATTCAGACTTGAAAAAGGAAAAATAAGCCATTTAGTACTGGTATAAATTTCATCTTGTTAATGGATTTGCACAAATGGGAATTTGGGGGAAAAAAGAATACATAAATATGAGGAATTTTGGGAGACACACCTATTTCCACTGCCATTCAAGCAGCTTCATATAAATGTTGGTGGGAGTTGATACATCCAGGAAGGTGCCTCTCATTAAAGACTATCAAAACAGTCTACAAACTATGCATGATTCTATTCTATGCTGTGTCATTCTGTCAACATTCACAGAAACAGGGCAAGGAGAGACAAAGATTACCTTATATATCTATCATTTTAGTATGCCTTTAAGCTGATCCTATGGTACTCAGCTTTCATTTTTTCCCCCTCTGAACTTAAATGGTTGAAGAGCATACAAGTTTAAGAGCTTATCTTCCAAGCTTTTTGCAAACCAGGCATCTTAAATATGCTGTGCTTTTGAAATTAGTGATATGAAGCATTCATATTGTCAGCCAAGCTGCAAGTCCTACAAGTTGGAAGATTTTAGATAGCAATATCGAGTATAGCAATGTTTTGTATACACAAAGTAACAGTAGATCTACTGCAGAATCTGAATTTCTTTTGCATGACTGAAAATACTTAGTAGAATGAATACTAGATGCTCTGCCATGTGTGTTATTTTAGATTGCCACAAGTTCATGAAAATACGGGGGACTGGAGTATATTAGTTCCCATGAGCTTCAATACTTGTGTTCCTTTATTCATAAAAAGTGCTGACACAGTACTACACAAGGACAAAA
The DNA here is from genome assembly GCA_948474755.1 of Ctenosaura bakeri. Lineage (NCBI taxonomy): Eukaryota > Metazoa > Chordata > Lepidosauria > Squamata > Iguanidae > Ctenosaura > Ctenosaura bakeri. The sequence goes on from CAOLHI010002035.1 coordinate 237,599, forward strand.
AGCAGACAAGCCTCCCATGGTCATGCTATACATTGTACTATACTCTTTGTATGAAAGCTGGCTGCTATCCATCCACTATATGGAGCTCTTGGTTGATAAATAACTATGCGTTTTAGGATTTTCTTTCTTAAAACATCTCAGTAAGTGCCTTACAAACCATCAAAGTAGCTGTGTCCAGATGAAAACATCCAGTTTCACAATTAGCAGAGCTGTAAGAGTAACTACTCATTCAGTTCTTTACTTACCATTGCTTGTTCTATTTTGTTGTCAATGGCTACAACACTCGCACCAGATGCACTGTTTGAAAAAAAAAGAAAGACAAGTACATGAACCCAACGATCAACGGAATGCTGCACAGCAAAACTGACTGAAAAGCAAACATTCCTGATGCACTTTATTACACTTTCCATCAAGTTTAACAAGATAACTTAGCATTTATATAGTGCTTTTTCTTATATCTTGGTGATAATTACAAACCTCTATGTTTCACTGGTCCTGGCCTCCATATACTTAGGAACAAGCAAACCATAAGTATTATATTTCAGAGAAAGTGAGACATATTTAAATATCATTAAATATAATCAAGCCTAAGGAGAATAGAACATTTTAATGCTTTCAGTGGAATACAGACATAGCTTGTTATTGCCAGATTTGGCACAAGGTAAACTTATGCAGGATATGGCCTTGTGAACAGACTTCTTGAGAGCACAAAGTGAAAGAGAAAGAGAGAGAGGGGTGTTTCCACTGCCTTCTTGGTTACCATGGGTTGCTACATTTGAGCAGCTTTAATGTGCAACTGGAATGTTCACAATCATAACCAAGCCAACCAGTAAAGTCCTACTGTGTGAGTACAAGTGGCACTTTGATATTTGTTCTGGTCAAAATGACAAGCTAGACAATCTAAGTAATGATCCAATATGGTAAAAAGAAAAAGGTCTACAATAAAACCACACTGTAAGCAAAGCCTACTGTAATTTGGACACTCCCAACTCACTGTGGAACTGACACAAGAAATGAGATTTTAAAAAAATTATGGTAAAGAAATATTTAGTACCGTTTTTTTCAGTACAATACTAAGCACCTAATCCGCACTGCTTCAACAGAAGTGTTACACTTATTTTTCTTCTCTGTTGAAAACAATGGGAGTTCAGGGTTTAATTGGACTGTTATGCTATAGAACTGTAATCCTTTAGTTCAAGAGACACTAGATGATTAACTCATCAAGTACAGAAGATCCTTGCATTCATTTCAGAATGTTTAGCCCTTGTTAGCAATTCTTTCCAATAAAATAAGACTATGGAAACAGGAGGTTTTCCACCATCTTCATTACAACAGGCATTTTGCTGAACAGCCATGGAAATAAGACGAGACAACACAAGTACTGGGTTGAATACGGTCCACTTTATTTAGATTATTAAGCTATTTAACTGATGATTCTATTGTTCTTAAACTTCTAACCACTGAGATGTGCAGCACTGAGCCAGATCACTGCATCGATTGCTCCATCATTACTGCTGATCTGCTACACTGGCAAAAATCTGGTGCAAATGGGAGAGGAGGAAGCAGCAGGAGCTTGTCAGCCCTCTGGTTCTGCCCCTGATGCTCTCTGTCATGGTACACAGGAGAATCACATTTTAAAACAGGACTTTTTCCCACTGGAGGCCAACAAATACGTCTCCCCCTGCAACGCTGTATGGTACAGGTGGGAACTGAATAATCCTCCTGGACACCCTATGTTCATATTCTGTAACCACTGATTAGTGGTCATCACTCTTGAGTCAGAACAAATAAATGATGTTACTTCTCTGTAATTAGAAAAAGATTTGCAATTTACTACATTAAATTAGTATTAGCAGTTTCTAAATCCCATTTTTTCTGAAGCAAGTTTATCTAACGGCTTCAGAAAAGTGCTTTGGAATTCAGTAATTATCAAAACCTAATTAACTGTAATTTTTTTGACCAATTTTAAAACGAAGCAGTTGGTATTGACTGCTCAAAGAAGTTGCACCTACTTGTTGTTTCTGACAAATGAGTTCACCTGATTTTTCCACAGTGGCAGGATTACTTCTTTTCAATAGGTCACTTCTTTGTCATAATTCTGACATGCAAAACTTAAATGCTTAAAGAGACAATGTGATGCTAATGCAGCAGAGACAAAGTAAAATTACATAGTTCAGAGCATACTAGGGGATACCGGGACCAGCCTAATCTTCAGACCAGCAGTTTTCTTGCTATTAATGTGTGTTACTGACTGTCATCTCTCATGTCTTATCACTTGGAAAGTTTAAACTATTCACAGTTTATAGCTGAAATATACCTAAAAGTCCACTGGAGAGGTGGGATATAAATGCATTAAATGAAGTAGTGAGAAAGTGCCAGGACAGCTTATCAAGATAGAAACACTGCTCAAGAGCAAACAACTTAAAACAGCCATGTGTCTTTCAAAAGAGGTCAATACAAATTTGGAAGTAAAATCATCCATTTTATCACCTTTAAAAGCAGCCAATAAAGGAAATGGGCTTTTACGTCTGAGAAGTTTCTGTGTACTAACTCCTATAAAGAGCAACCTCTTAAGATTTCACACGGTGAAGTATTTGCATTTGCAAACAGTCTTGCTAGACATTTTAACTTCACACACCTTGGCCATCAAGGGAACATTCTTCAGATCATCTAGGTCCTTGTATTCTTGTTATTAAAAGTAAAGCAGCTGGAATATTTAGTCACATGCTAATTTCAAGGTTTTTGAAGAAAAGAGGTTTTGGTTTCTATACTTAGGTTTGATTTGAAATATTCATGTAAGCATATGTAGAACTATTTGGAACATAAGCATTGTGTTTATTTGTGAAACAAGGATGTTTCTTAGTTCTTTCTTTTTTAAAAAGAAACATATTCACAAAGAAACCAAGGCTTCAAAGTTTAACTTTTTTTTAGCAGCAGCCTGCTGTCCTTTACAAAGTCTTTCTCCTGCAGAAACTATTCCTTAAGTGAATGACTTACCTATTTAATTGTCTTACCCTCCAAATGAACTGGACAGAAGAAGACATGCCATAAATGCAGATCCCAGTTATGCTTCCCCACAATTCCTCCAGCCTTTACTAGAAGCTATCAGATGTGAGCAGATCATTTTACTTATTCCTCATGGCCTCCCCTTTCCTCCCCCCCCCTTTTGTCAACTGACACAGAACATTCCATGTCTTAACTGACTACAACCACTTAACTGTTAGATTCACACAGTCTACCTGACTTTTGCTTTTCAGACCCCTTCCTTCCTATCAATATACGTCTCCATATTTAGGGAATCTTCCCATGCTGCTTTCAGACTGGCAGCAAATGTTGTTTGGTACCTATTAGAAGGGGATCATTCAAGAAAGAAATTCATAGATGGCAAGGCTATTGTTGGCTACTAGTCAAGATGACTACATATTAGCTCTGCATCTGCTCTAGTACTGCTTTCCAATATGCCTCTCAGTATCAAGTGCTTAGGCACAGAAACGGGGTGGGGGGGGTACAACATGCAAACATAGTGCTGGACTAAATAAGCTTTTCAGATTCAGGCACAGCCCTTATATTTTTATCATGACAGGAAGTACTGACTTAACATTTTTCTAAGTAATTCAGCTCTGTAGAGACCAGTGCTATAAATTACCCTTTACAAAAGTGACACTTACTAACACAGATAAACTAGCACAGCAACTTGTTTAAATGGCAGTTAAAATGTGGCTAGCAAAGGAACCACAACAAAATGTCACTTTGAGAAAGTATGAGTTTTCCAGGTTTGCTAAATCTGTATTTGATTCTACATTCACCACCAAATTAACACTCTACAGTCTCTAGAATCAGCAAGTTTAATGTAGTGGACTGAGTTTCTGCATCAATGTGTGCAGAATGCTGACTTAATTGTCAATTGCTTTCTCAGTTGGGAATTTGGTCCAATTATAAATGTGCTATATCCAGTGATAGGCTTGCATTCAAACAACATGGGGTGCAAAATAAACAAAGATTTTGGTAACTGAATGAACAGCAAAATAGTACAAAGCAAAGCTGATGGGTCTAATATATTTAAAACTGTATCCAGTTCTTGATCAATGAAATGTAAATATGTAGAACCAGCAAATTTAAAGTATTCTGGTTACATGCAGGCAACTAAGATCCAAATTTTCCAATGAATGTGTATTTTTCTTACTGTTACAAATATCTTTCAATTTCAGTTTCAAGACCACCAGGAATAGGGAAACTCTAGCATGCCAGGGATACATCCCATGGCAGATACGTAAGAAGGCTATTATCTGTATGCATAATGTCAAAGACATATCTGTAAGGCATCTATCTGTACAAGATTGTGTTGGGAACCATTCTAGAGACTTCACCAACATTGTTTCTTGAACATTTTTTCTCCCCTTGCATGTTCTTGCTGGATTCCAGGACAGAGAGGGGTTCACACATGAGGCTTTTGCTTCACATTGAGATGAAAGTAACCTATTTCAAGAAAAGGGATTCTTCAGAAAACTGCTTCAAATGGAAAGAAATTGGACAGGTCTTCAAAGCAGCAGTAAACCACATGCTGAAAGAGTTCTGATTAGTCATTGAAACAATACATTATAATTTCAGTGTTTAAAACATACCATTGTCCAATACTGTAGCTTCAGAGGCTCCTAAAACATGCAGTGGGCCTTATGCTTTGAGTAACTGCTAATAAGTATGTATTCATGTTACAATATTCTCATATGACTTGGTAGAAATAATGTCCGAGATGTCTAATTTCAAGTCATCTACCCAATGCACCTCCCAAATCTCCTATTTTGAGGTATCTAAGAAGAAGAAGTCTCCTGAGATTAATGTACCTAGCAACCAATGTTCAAGTGGTGAGCAGTAAGAAAAAAACAAGGAGATTTCCCAAAGGAAGCCATGGAAGTGATTAACTTAAATTTTAAATTATATTGCTGTCACAGATATCTTTAAAAATATTCATAAAGAAATTAAAATGCAGGTTTCTTCCAATACCAGATTTTAGCTAACTCTGCTGTATGTAAGATGTTACATAGCAGTTCAGCCTCTTACTAATTCAAAAGTTGCTGGAGTCAAAGTACTCCCAAGAAAATTGCCAGTCACAAGACAGCATGCCATATCCATTAAGAAAGAATAGTTACAAATTATATTCTGCTTTAAGTCTAACTAAACACATTAAAGCAAGTTTACACATCTAGGTCTTCAAAACAGAGGCAGATCATTCTATATGCTACCATAATCTATTTTTAACAATGTGTTTCACATTCTAGACATCCAAGGTTTTTTTAAAAATAGCACTCTTTACAGTGTATCCGTAAGACTCAACTCTGCCAGCAGCTTCAAATAATAACCTCATACAGCTGCTGTAAACATCTTTTTCAAAGGAATGCATGAATATTAATTCAAGAAAAAACTACATTAGAGATCTGCCAGTAATGCATGACCAGTCAGTAAAAGTTACCAACAAGTTTGATACCAAACCAATTATCAGCTTTCTGTTTGTAATCTTTCCTGCCATAAACGCCTAGCTTTGCCCAACTGTATCTTATGGGCAGCAGGAAGAACGGAAATTGGGAGGTTCTTTGATACCTGCTAAGCTGTCATACATGTACTCTGTTTAAATGGGGTAGGGGGACTTATAAGCCTCCAAATGTTGGGTCTTTAATTCCAAGTCCTCACTACTAGTTATGCTGTCTAAGGTTGATGGGAACTGCAGTGCAACATCTGGGGGGCTGTGAGTTCCCCACCACTGCCCTGGAAGAAGAAAAAAACTTAGGCATGTGAGCAGTCAAGCCACTTGAAGATCACTAGTTTCTTTACTCTGACTTTCAAGAAACAATTTCATGAAACCACCTTTAACATTACAGTTATCCAAGCAGATAGCCAACTTTAAAGTGTGAGAGAATTCCCACGCACATACACTCACGCACTGGTTGGAGAAATTTCTGTAGTGAAGAAAAGGTGTCACATTGTTTAATTGGGCAAACAGGAAAATAACTGAAGTAGTCAGCCAGCCTCGCCACCCCATGGGAAGCTGTATGCTTTTAAACCAGCTTTAATTTAACCCAGTGCCCAGTACAGCCAAAAAAAGAGTTAGCTTGCCTCAAAGTTCAGAATAACTGTTTCATAGAATAGTGTGCTGCACACCCCGCCTCTATTTAGCAACCTATCTTAATTTAACAGGTTCTCATCTACTGAACTCTGAATTTTCTATCTGCTGTTAATAACTTATTTTCAACTGAACTGATAAGCAATATGTTTTATGTTATATGAATGGACCCCTACTGCTGTCGTTTGAAAAGAAGCTTGTTTGAATACACCAAAATGTCTAGATCATGGTTAACAGTCAAATGTGTGTCCAGAAGTTCTCCCTTTGTTCAGAAAAATGAGACTAAACCATATGACTACAACAAAATAAGACCAGTAGATCATCTTGGCAGACTACAAACATGTAACTCCAGTATTACAAGGTTTATTCATCGCTCAGTTTTCCCACACACTCAGTCTCTTCTCAGTTATGGCTTTCCAAGTCATGCATTTGCACAATCAACACAAATCATGTTATATCCCCTTTGTTTTTAATGTGCAAATACAGCTCTGTTCAATGCTGCTTTTAGAACAAATTTGGCCAATGGGACAGCTTTCATGCATGACAACGTCTCTGTAGGCAGATAGAGGCTGGAATACAGCCATTCTGCATAAAATACAGAATGGCCGGAAATTAACACATAATGCAACCTGTTTGGCTTACAGTTCTAGTCTATATTCACATTGCCAATAACAAAAGCAAATCAAAAACCAGCACGGGGAACCTGTAGCATTCCAGATGTTGTAGGGCAAACTGTCCAACCTTCACAAGTTCCCCACCTTTGTTGAAGATGACTACTTGATTAATGCACACAAACACAACAGAGAGAAACCTATAAAGGTGTTCTCGAATGTACAGGTCATTTTGGCATGGATAAAAATACCTATTCCTTGCCAAACCTGCTTCTAAAACAAAGCCTTTTCCTTAATTTCTTTTAAAAAGTTGGCCAAGAGATAGCCAAGTGTTTATATTAACAAAGTACAGCAATCTTTTAAAAGTTTTCTCACTAGAAAATGGAGCTTAACATCTTAAATGTTAAGATGTCTTCTATATTTAGTTTAGACTAGAACAGCACTTCAGAACACTATTGAGATTTTAAAATCTGTAATTTTTCAAACTAGAATACTTCCCTTCTAAAGTTGGCAAGCACAAAATTCAAGCAAGCTTTAGGGAAGTTGTTGATTGTTTTTTGCTTCAATATGGTAAATGCAAACAAATGATGGAGCTTAATGTTCAACTAGCAATAGAAAGCCTGAGACAGTCAAGAACATTGTAAACCAGAAAAGCCATCAGGAGTTCAAACTATAATATTAATAGTGAGGAAGCCAAACTGCAGCAATTGAATTAGTAATGCAACTTTGACAAGTGGTATCCTCAAAGTTGGATTTGTTGCAGTTTCTCGCCAAGTGCCTGGATAAGCCTAAATCCTCTTTCAAAGCTTTTTCTTATCTTTGTCTCAATTTAGAGGTGCAGAAGTTGCAGTTATTTTGGCCAAGATGTTCATTAAAGAATATTCCATACATTCTCTGCTTTTATTCTGCAAGTCAAATGACTTGCTTTTAAAAAAAAAATACTGCATTCATATAATATCACTGACTCCTAGCTTCAAGAGCTAGGCGGGATGGGGTCAACAGCATTTCTGTTCCAGTACTACTGAGCACATAATGTGTTACTAATTCTGTTCTCCAAGCTACAGAAGGAAAAGATGGTGATACACTGGAGTTAGACTCCATGAAGCTGAGAAGACAACCACAATTTCAATAAACTATTTTTGGCTACTGTGGCTGTACACTAATCAAGTCACAGTGCATAAACAGAGGACATAGGCGGAAGATGTCAAAGTGACCATATTTTTGATGATGAGAAACTTGCACAATGCGAAGCTGTTCATGCATACTTCAACATGTATGCTTTTCATACTTAAGTATTCATACCTATCCCAGAGGTTCTTTGATTCCTGTAACTTGTTCAAATGGAACACTTGATAGAAAGTAGTTGAAGGATTCCTATGAGAGCCAGGAAATGAGAGAAGATTGAGATAGATAACAACTTTTGTTGGAGGAAAATAATGAACTTTTAGGTTCAAACATTCATATTGACCTTAAGTTCAAACATTAGCAATAGCTTATAGACTATCAGAAGTACAAAGAATTGAATTATACTTGTAGCAGAAAATATGTAAATACATGAATTCCATAGAGACAGCAGAAAAAAATTAAGTAGTACCTTGATGGAATAGACAAAGGACAATCTAGTATAGCATTCCATTTCTAATTGTGACCACCTAGATGTTTCTGGGCACTCAAAAGCCAAACACAATCACAGGTTTATTGTTTCCACTAGCACCTAAATCCATTACTTCTATACATGATGGCTTCTGACTATTTAATGACCATATGTTACATCCTACTGCTCACAAAAGATAGACACAGCCACTAGATAGATATCTAACATGGGTAGCTTTTCACAACTTCTAAGCTACAATGTAGGGAGAGAAGAGGAATGGAAATTTAAGCTGTGATATCTGAAACCATGAACTGAAGGATTAACTTGCTAATAAGGAAACAAGCCAGTCACACAGCGATTACTTGACCAAAAATATCTGCAGCCTTAAAAGGCAAAGCACACTTGCCCTCAACAACAATCATTTTCACAAAATTTCAAAGCTTGCTAAAAGGGGCTCTAGAAAACACGCATAAAGCTGGCTCCATCCTGGTGGTCCATGAAAAGACTGACATACATTACACTTCCAAATACAGAAGGATAAATGCTGGGAATGATCTGAGTTAAGGTGACAGACAATACACAGAACTTTGCTCGCATGAACAGACGCATCCACAGTATTACAAGGTTACTAAACAGGAGTTATCAATGCACTTTGATGTGTGGAACTGAAAAAGCTTAAGTGGCCAACTGAGCCCCTTTTCAAGTGATCTATGAAAAAAAAAATTAATTAGTTTTTGTCATAGTCTCTTTTCCCAAGGGAACAATCTCTTGTTACTGTTCCCCAAATGAATCTATGGTTTTCACATGAAGTCTGCAAAAATACAGAGACTATTTGAGCTATCTGGAAAAATAAAGCACAACAAGTAAAGTAACCCAAGGTAACTGTGGAAGAACATTCACTTTCTGATACCCTGGTCCTCCCATGGGCTGGTTTGGTCAGGATATTTAATCTGACCTGCAATGAGCCTTGATATCCTGACCACAGCAGAGTCACAAGGAGTTCAGTAGCTTTCCCTCTTGTTTTGGACTAACCAAAACCTTCCAAGCAAATTAGCTGTGAACAAAGTATGGTATTTTCGCTGTTGTCCTAAAATTCTTTGGAGATCTGATTTAGCATGTTTAACTTGCACTGGATACACAAAAGGAAACAAAACATGCCATATTAATATTATCTACTATATAGATATATGACTTTTCCCCCTGAGGAATGTAACAGGAGAATTTTGTTGGAGAAAATCAGTATCATATATTTAATGTATTTTAAATGCTCTATTCAAAAAAATGTCAAGTTTTGCTTGCATATTATTTTAAGTATTTACAAATATTCTAGTTAAAATAATATGCAGGCAAAACTTGACATTTTTTTGAATAGAGCAATTAAAATACATTAAATATAAGGAAAAGAAAGAAAGAAAAAAACAACTCTATAGCAAATTCTTCCAATTAGATTATTTATATTTTACACAAAAAAATTAAAGGACTGAAAATTGTTACCATACTAACTGTATTATCTGGTAAAATTGGACCTTCAAGCTGTCTAAAACCTCTGCAAGATTAGGGTGGGGGTTATTTTTGCATATTTTAGCCTCTGAGTATGATGAACTGATATGATTGTTCCCAAGTGTCCTCAGATCTTAAGAGCTCTACTTTTACGTTTCCATTTACTAATCCCAACCAAACTAGGCTTATGAACACCTGCATAAATACTTAAAAGCAGCTCTGGAGAAAATGACAGTTTATGCTAGAAAAGATTTTAGTATGCTGAGTGAAAAAAAAACCCTGCAGATCTGTACAGAGAGAGAGAGATTTAACTGTGACAACATCAAGAGTCCCTTTTGTCAAAGTTGGTTGGTGTATCAGCTTTGACTCCACTTAGGAAAAGCAGAGCCTAGGCACAATTAAGCAAAACTTAGTTACATCCAAAGTAGACTACTACAATATGTCCTACAAAGGGACATCTTTGAAGAGAACTCAGAAACTTCACCTAATACAGAATGTGCTACTCGCATTCCTTTTTGGGACTAGAAAGTCAGATCACATCACACCAATACTGTAAGCTGACTGGCTCCAGTATATTTCTGAGCCCGATGCAAAGCATGCGTCTTTAAAGCTCTGCACTGTTTAGGCTCAAGTGATTTGACGGACTTCATCTATACGCTACTGAATCCTGCTTGCTTTTCAATTATCTTTGGAGGCCATAAAATCGGGTGGGTAAAGATGACAGAATGCTTTCTCAGTGGTGACCTATGGGCTTGCTCTATATGCGAGAAATGTGTGACTACTTATAAGTCTTTTAAAATGCTTGTTTCCTCTGGCTTTTAACTGATCCATTAGATATCTGGAACTGCATTTTGTTTTAACTATGTACAAACTGTCTAATGGTGAAGTGCTTTTAATAATTTGATACTGACCTCTATTATTTCATAATATAAACTGGCTTTAAATATCATGGTGTTAAAAGACAGCTCATAGATTATCAAATAAACAAACATGACTGAAGCTCCTTGGAATTTGTTGTGTGCCTTCAAGTCATTTCTAGCTTATGGTAAACCTGAGGCAAACCTATCATGGGTTATCTGGGGCTTGTGATGTGCTCAAGGTCCCCCAGTTGGTTTCCATGGCTGAGCAGGGATTCAAATTCTGGCCTCCAGGGTCGTAGCTGAATGCTCAAACCACTACACCATGCTCGCTGTCCTTCAAAAATTTATCTGAAAAAAATCTTATATGCAACTTCAATTTGGATTCAACTAGTATTGCAATTTAACTTGTCCATTCATTATGTTACTAATTGATGTTATGAACAATGTCATTTACATTTCTGTAAAACATATACAATTGGCAAATCACTGGCTTTTCCTAATTAAAGTTAAAAATCTTTCTTACTATGTGCTAGCTTTGGGAACACCTCAAAGAACTCTTTGGAATCAAAGTTGACTTTTTCCACTCCAATTTAAGCCAGCACAGCATGCTTCCTCAAGTATTTGTACATTAATATTTTTTTAAAAAATGTAATTTTTTTTAATATGACTTAATCAAGAACTCAAGTGAAGATCAGCATGTTCAGTTTTAAAAAGGGGATCCTATTCTATTTGCCAAAATGATTAACAATTCTGAAGTGCTATGAGTAGTATATGTAGCTACGAAATAGGAAGCCAGAAATGCCACACTAATATACAAGAACATTGTTGGACACAAGATGAGTGAAAGCAATGTCCCTGTTTCAGCAGTACAGGACAAAATATTGCATCTGGTGCAGAGTGGACAAGCTGTCTTTGGAAAGACTATACTTGGATCCTAAGTAGCATGAATAAAAGGAAGCCTGCACAAGCAAATTTCTCCATCCCTCCTGAGAACATGACATGGAAAGGGGTACACTCCAAATAAATCACATACATCTTAGATAAGTTCACTCTGCTTGCAGAAGCTGCCTATGCACAACAGGGGAAAATTCCCTGACCTTCTAGACGGGGCAAAGGGGAAAGAGAAGTGACAGAAAGGAAAGCTTCTTTATCCACGGTGGGGTTTTTTTTTTTTTTGGCCCAAGGGATTGCAAGTGCAAGCCTGATAAAGAATTTATAATCATTTTTAAACATTTGGCATATTTATCTGTATCAGCTTAGAATTCATTGGATAGCCCTGAATCCAATACTTCTAAAATTAGTTGCTCTGTACTGTAAGCTGGCAATTTGGGAATGTACAAGAGATAGTTGAATCTCTTCTTTTCTCATTTAGATCTCCATTAGCCTACAAGACATGGAAGGAGAATGGCTGTGGCATATTAACTTTTCTAATTGTTTCAGAAAATAGGGTTAACATGCTGTGTTGTAATAAGACAAAATTGTGTATTCACCAATAACTAAAACTAATTTCAAAAATTCATTCAGAACTCAGGTCAAGAAACACAACACACATATCATATAATCTGCTACCTACACTAATGAACCTTTACAACACTGGCAAACTCAGGAACGTAATACTAACATCAGTTGTATTTTCCATATCATTTTACTCCCCTACAGGATGTTATAAGTTTATCTAATTTCAATCTTACCTTTGTTAAGTCTTTTTTACTCTATTTTCTATATGTGCATGTCACAGAGATGGAAGGGGCCCTATGGGCCACAAAGTCCAAACTCCTGCTCAATGCAGGATCTTCAGCTACAGCATCCACAGCAGGTAGCAGTCCAGTCTCTTGTTGACACCATCTAGTGAAGCAGTTCCCACCACTTCTATAAACAATTGATTCCACTGCCTAACCACTCTCACTATCAAGATGTTTCTTCTAATGTTCAACCAAAATCTACCCTCCTTTAACTTAAAATCATTAGACCCAGCTCTACCCTCCAAGGCAGCAAAGAATGAGCCTGTGCCTTCCTCTTTGCGGTAGCCTTTGACGTATTTAAAGAGTGCAATCATATCACCTCTCATTCTTCTCTTCACCAAGCTGAACATGCTCAGATCATTCAACCTCTTCTCATATGTTTTGTTCTCCATACGTCTTATAATTCTCCCTGCCCTTTTCTGAATTCACTCCAAGTTGTCTATATCCTTCTTAAAATGAAGTACTCATAATGAAACACAGTACTCTAGATGAGGCCTCACCAGCACAGAATATAGTGGCACCATTACTTCCCTTGAAACTATGAATGCAAGCTAAGATAGCATTTGCCTTCTTTGCTGCAGCACCATATACTCTGGTTCATGTTCAACTTAAGATCAACAATAATCCAAGGGTCCTTTTCACATGCAGTACTGATGAGCCAAGTATAGTCTAACCTATACCTCTGTATTTGGTTTTTGGGGCCCAAATGTCAAATTCTGCATTTATCTGTTAAATTCTATTTTATTAATTGCAGTCCAGTTTTCTAGTTTATCAAGGTCCTTTTGAATTCTGTTCCTATCTTCTAATATGTTAGCTATCTTTTTCTAGTTTTGCAGTATCTGTGAAGCGGATAAGGATTCTCTCCACTGCACCATGTAAATCATTGATAAAAATACTGGAAGAGTGATGGCCCCAAGACAGAACCCTGCAGCACTGAGTACAGCCACCGATTACAACTCTTAGAGCAGTTTTCCAATCAATTATGGGTCCATCTAATAGTGTTCCCATCTATTCTATATTTAATTTGCTAAACAAAATAGCATGAGGAATCTTACCAAATACTCTGCTGAAATTCAGTTAAATGATATCCACAGCATTCCCACTCACCTATTGTGATAAAAAAGAAAAGCATCTTGACCCAATAAAAAAAACCCAAAAGACTAGTTTGGCATGATTTATTCTTGATAAACCCATGCTGGCTCCTACTCATCACTACCATGTTATAAAGATACTTGCAGACAGCCCCTGTATCTGAACATTTTTCATAGTATTTAGGTCAGGCTGCGTGACCTGTAGTTTCCTGGATCCTCTTTTTTGAAGAAAGGGACAATCTTTACTCGTCTTCAGTCCCCTGGCACCTCACCTGATGTCCAGGAGTTCTCAAAAACACTGGCAAATGGATGTGCAAGTACATCAGCAAGTTCCTTCAACACTCTGGTATGCAGTTCATCTGGCCCTAAAGACTGGAACGCATTTAAGTTAACTAGATGATTCCCGAGTAACTTCTTATCAGTCTTAATTTGCAACCCAGGTTCCTTGCCAAGGTTTCTGCTAATGCGAAGAAGCACGCTTCCCCATTTTTGGGGGAAAAAACTGAAAGAAAACAGGTATTGAATAGTTCTGGCTTTTTATTGTGATGTTAGCATTTCCCATCCTTGCCGAGCGGTGGGCACATCATTTCCTTCATCACTCCCTTGCTTCACATATATTTGAAATCTCCCTTTTTGTTGCTCCTTGCTTGACTAGCCAGCCTCAGCTCACTTTGAGCTTTAGCTTTCCCTATACTGCTTCTACAAGCATGGGCTACACATCTGTACTCTTTCTTGGTGATTCATCTTTCTTTCCATTCTTTATACATGCTCTTTTTTCTTTTTACTTTCTCCTTGAGTTTCCCATTTTTCTTCTTCCACTGACTTGTTCATGGTTATGCTTTTAGCAGTTCCATCTTCATAAAATCCCACTCATGCTGGATGTCTTTTTTTCTTAGCATCTCTAGCTATAGGATTCTGGCTAGCATTTCCATGAGCTTGATAAAATTAAGCTCATGGAAGAGAGTTGAATTTCCTGAAATTCAAGGTTTGTGTTTGACTACACTCTTTGCCTGTCCCACAATCATGAATTCTATTATTACATGGCCACACCTCAACTACCAATTGCTTTGATTTCAGTGACCAACCTCTCCCTATTGGTTAGGTTCAAGTCCAGGATTGCTGATCCCCTTGTTCACTCCTCCACCTTTTCAAAGAGGATATTATCTGCAAAGTATATCAAGAAGTTGTTGGAGAGCCTGTGCTTTGCAGAGCTGGTCTCCCAGAAGGTATCAGGATAAATGAAGTCCTTGTAACTAGCAGTTCTTGCTCCTTGGAGATTTCTGAGATTTGTTTCAGAAAAACCTTCACCACCTTGATGGCTTGTAGTAAATTTCTACCACCATGTTTTTATTTCTTTCTCCATTTCTTTTTACCCAAATGCTCTCCACTGGTCCACTTTGATCACTTACACTGATTTCCATACAAGTGAATTTGTCTTTGACATATAATGCTACTCCTCCTCATTTTCTTCCACAGCTATTCTTTTTAAATATATTAACCCCCTCGTTATATTCTAGGCATCCTACCAAGTCTTGTTACACCTATAAAATCATATTTACCTTCCTCCACTAGGACTTCAACCTCATCTTGTTTCTCAAACTCAGTGCACTGGTGGCTCCCACCAATGCGGTTGCTCTCATTCTCTTCCTCAGTTTCTCCTCTAGAATTCACATCACTGTATTTAGAGCTTGCTTTCAGTCATATGTTTAAGCTATCATCTCAACTCCCTCCCCAAAAGGGGAGTTGCTTTCCACCAGCTTCATATCTTCCTTATGCAAAGCTGCTTTGAATACCATTTTGGGAGAAAGGTGAGATATAAATCAAATCAAATAATCTTCCCCATCTTCACTTGAATGGACATCTTATTATCTTGATTCCCTTGCTGGTTGGCACTTTCAAACTCTAATTACTTCTCCAGAAAGATTTTTTAAATTCCAGTTGACTTTAACCTATCAACTGCCTAGTATCTTCTCACCGTGTTACCTTTCTCCACTCACTTGCTGTTATTTATATACCACCTTTTGAATGTTTTTAAGGTTTCTATAATTAAGGAAAAACAAATACAAGACAAGCAACAGATAAAAGCACAATTAAAAGTGAAGGAAGTATTTAATCTAAAGTATTTAATAAATCAAAATATTTCTGCAATGCTTAAAATAAATGATGGAGAGGTTGGTATCCCAAACATGACATTCCATAACTGGCAAACTGCTACCAAAATGGCCCTTTCCCTTGCAGATGTAAACCTCACCCTTTATGGAGATCACATTTGGCAAAAGGTATCAGCAGATGAGCTTGCAATGTAAGCAGCTAAACATGGCAGAGACTTACAAGTAACTGAGTCCCAAAGTGTTCAAAGAAACAGCAGTTTGAACTAGGCCTTGAAAAAAAATGGACAGTTTTAAAATTCACAAGACATAATCCAAACAAGCAGTGCCAGTCAAAACTCTGCATTCTTGTGTGATGGTATTCATCCTATACAGCAAAATGCCTTGCACAATTTTTAGAAAATGTTTATATCAGTAAAACAATCATTAATTTGTGGATTAACTGAGATAACCCACTGGCATGGCTGCTAGCTAAAGTGATACCATCTCCTGAAGCTGCTTATAGCTACTTTTAAGGGGAGACATGTTAACTGAAAATCTAAAACCAAAAAATATATATTGATGTTCACATCAGAAGCACAGGTAAGGACGAAAGTCTCTGACTTTAGTCAAGGAAAGGATTTTAAGTACTTCTGAAAGAATTATAACCTGCATACAATGATTTTAACATTTCTAGATCTATAAATGCAGTAATGGTTGAAGAAGCATAAAAAACAGTTCTCTGGTTACTCAGTAATACTACTTTGGTTAGGCACACACATTTTGTCACAACCTAACAAAAGAGGCCTGAACATATAGTGTCAGAAACAATATCTGGAAACTTGAAACTAGGCATCTGGCTTCCTTTGATCCCTTCTAGTTGTTGAATTATAAATCACATTCTGCAGTATGAATTTTAAAAACACATTAAAACTATTCTTGTGGCAAGAAAAATGTTGGTGAGGTTTTTACACCTGAAAACTTGGTTATTCAATTTGGATGGTATTTTTAATGGAACACTGGGATCTTTGGAAAAAAGAGCAATCACTTTAGATCGCACTCTATTTTTTTCTTGTTCCAAGGCATAATAATTGGGTAGCCTTTCCCATTTTTCATCAATACTTCTGAGAGAAACTGAATGACTGAAGCCTGTTCTGCACAAATGCTAACACAGCAATTCATCTAAATATATTCTATCAAACCAAGTATTTACAGATTAGGATCACTCAGTAGCTGAATGATGCTCTTCAATAATTAGGTATTTTAACTCAATTTAAAATATGCAGTTTAAATAGTTATGTGTTTGATGGTTTGATTAACAAACTTGATCAGGATATTAAGAGCAGTTTGGCTCTTTTCTGTAATAACTTAAAGGTACTAATGTTACTCCCAAATAGAGCAGACCCACTGAATCAATGGGTACTTGCTAAGTCAATACTTGTAATGAGTTCTGTAAAATAAACAGGCCTTCAATGATGGCTACTAATAACTGGATTTAGCCCAAAATGTTCTGTTGTACAGCAGTGTTTTTAAAGCACAAAATATACCATCTGAGATAATTCATCAGTAGTAGCAGAAAAATCTTCATATTAGTAGAGGTTAGCTAGTCTTCTAGATGACACTGCTTCATTGTCTACCTTAATCATCAACATTCTTGGGTACTAAACTAATTTTGACTTGGATTCTGACCCTTTCTTCACAAGCACTGGATCCTAAATATATTTATCATTTTCAGATAGGCTGAAGGATAAATCCACCACATGTGGGTTAACCCCTTGCGCCAACCTGACTGAGTCAGGAAATCACCAAAGTTCCAATCCATTACAGCTGCTACTTCCTTCTCAGCAGAAGAGAAGTCCAAGTGAGAAAGTATATGCCATCAGCTTCCAAAGAGCCTGCCTGCCTGAATAAGTGTTTGAGACACCCCTTAAGAAAGAGAGGAAGAAGTTTCTCAAGACTTCTACGGTCTGATAAGAAGTCCTAGTCATTGGTTTCCCACCATCAACAGCCTGAAGCACCCTCAGATAATTTGCTATTTATTGATTTATCATGTGTAACTTATTTTTGAGAGTCAGCACGATGTAGTGGTCAGAGTGCTGGACTATGCTGGAGTGCTGGAGACCAGGGTTTAATTCCCCATTTGGCCATGGAAACACACTGGGTGACCTCAGGCACTGTCACACTCCCTAAGCTCAAGAAAACCCAGTGACAGGTTCGTCTTAAGAGTCATCATAAGTCAGAAACAACTTCAGGGCACACAACAATAACTTATTTTGACCTAGTGTTCTCAACTGTAGAATGCTTTGAATGTCTTGGTGTTAAAAACAAAAGTTTTAAGAAGAGCCATGCTGAATCAGATCAAAGAACTACTCAGTACAATAATTTACTCACACAGCAGCCAACCAGATGCCAATGGGAAACCCAACAATGGCTGTAAGTGCAACTGAATCCTCCCTCTTGCATTCTCCAGGAACTGTCATACAGAGGCACACTGCCTTTAATACTCAGGTGATACATAATCATTGTGACTAGTAGCTATTAATGCTCCTGGCCTCCATGAATTTATCCAATTCTCCCTCAAAACCATCCAACTGGCAGCCATCACTTCATTTTGTGCCTGTGAATTCCACAGTTTAAGTATCCAAGAAATGTGAAGAGGATATAAAGACATTATTCCTCTTAGCTGTGATGAATCTGTACCACTCAGTTTCAGTGCATGACTCTGAATTAAACTGTTATGAGAGAGATGACATTTATCTTTTCCCTATCTACTTTATCTACACCACACAATTTTATATGCCTTCACCATGTCTGCCCATACAGTTTTCTAGGCTAAGTAGTCTCATTTTCATTCATGCTTCTCTAACAGTTTGCTTCTGACATGGAATAGTAATATTAGTTTTACATTCTTTTTATACACATCTAAATTCTGTATTTATACACTATAGTTGAAAAAAATGCAATTATTCAAAGTCAATTCTGCATCACACTGAAAACTTCAAATGCTATTCTATTTGTCTAACCCTGTCTATAGTACTGTTCTATGCACCCTAGCAACTTAATCTTTGAACACTGCTGGTAAATGGAAGAACCTACAGTTGAGTATTTTTTTATTTAGAATTCTGCCATAAAAATTTGAATGCTACTCAAATTCAATTACAATTAATGCCCTTGAAGTCCAGGTTTTATATTTTAATTCCCATGCAGATAAAAATACAACAGCAAGGGTATTCTTATTATACTGAAAAGATATATTTACAGGCATAGGAATCTGAAAGCAACATACTTGTTAAGCTCAGACATTCATACTGTCTCTTCTCCACAGATTCCACACACTGTTTCCCCAGTGAATCATCTCTGAATTCTATGGGCTGGAGTCAAACTTAGTCAGCTGCACTTAGCTCCCATTGTAATCAATATGAATTAAGTCCTGTTCAACTTAGCTGGAATGCATCCTATAGTCTGTTAATTAAGGGTAGACAGTAAATATTCTGTCCATGTTTCATTTCCTTCAATTCTGGGGTATGTAATCAGGAAAAGGAGTCTCTTTTCCAGATGGCTGAGTATTCTATTGTTTTTGTAAAAGCATAACTCAAGATGCCAGATGTTCATGTTGTCATCTCTTCATTTGGGGCAGGGGATTCCCCCCTTCATAAAAATAATTCCACCAATGATTACTGCTGTGAAAATACCTGTCAAAATACCAGAAGAAAAGACCATTTCAGGTTTTTGATGAAAATCATGAGAAAATGGTGACAGCAAAACTGAGTATGGGCAACCAGCTAGGTTTTCCACTAAAAGGTAGGTGTTTCAACATATCTTTATTTAAAATATTGAATTTTTTCTGAGTTCATATCTGACATTTATCAGTGGCACAAAAGCCTAAAACACTCTCTTCCATATGAAAGTTATACATTCATAAAGTATCCACATAAAATGTCAGGCAAGATAGTCTTACTACTTTATGTATTCTCTCTTCAAACTCATTAAGAGAATCAAGCAGACCATAGGTTGTGCTAGCATATTTCTGCTAGTGTAACGAACATTCTTCTTTGTGCCTACCTTCACAGCCTCCCCCAGTATATTTGAGGGGGGGTGTGGGGGGCGGCGGCGGAGAACTATCCCTCTTCCTTCTGACGCTGGTGGAGCTGCTTCCATCAGCAGAACTACACTGTTGAATGCCTGCAACAACTTGTTACTTTAAATCCCTCTTACCTTCCCCCTTTCCAGATAGTATCTACAGCCAGACAATATTAGTGTTGCCACAGCTGTGCATTTCATAAAAACTGGAGACAAATGGACAGGCAATCTACTCATTTATCAAATGAGAGGTTCTCAATAAGCAAGTACACCTCTGAACATGATCCACAGTGTTAGAACTTACATGGCAAAGGATTCAAGGCTCTGGATTTGATTTTTTTAAATTCTAAATGACTTGATAATAGAATTCCTGAAAACAACAAAAAAGAACCAAAAACCCTAAGAACCCAAACCAAAGAAGACACATTTGCCATTCTTAGTAGCTTTATCAGAGTTACAGAATTTTCTTTACTTAAGATTTGCCCCTGACATCCTTCATTTGATTTGATTTTCTGTGGTGATAACTATTATTTGCACAGGAGAGTGGGAGATAATAAATTTCTCCTATTGTTTTCAATGAGGATTAGGTTGTCTAACATGAGCTCTCAATCAAGTAAAAACAGTATCTTACTACTCTTTTGTTTCAATAATCATTCCTAATTTGAAAGAGGTAAACGCAACAGGACTGAAGCCCTCATCCTCAGAAACAAACAGGAGGATGAACCAGCACCCTCAAGAGAACACTGTCATTTGGAAAACCTTTGAAAACTCTAATTCCCACCTCCCTCCCCTCCAAAAAACCCAGTTCACCACAAATGGATATACTCAGTAGCCACAAACCATTGAAAGACAGCTAAAGGAAGATGGAAAAGAAAATACTTCAGACATTTCCAGTTTATACAATTCTGTGGGACAGAATAGCTGGCTGACAGGAAATGATGATGCATTGCAAAACTTTGTTTCATCTCCACCTGTGTTTAGATGACAGATTATGCCAAGTGTGTTCATGTGTATTTTAGAGGCCGCTCTCAAAAATAAGATGAAATAAAGTAAAGTAGAATAGAATAAAATCTTCTTGGTCAACCTGAGTTAAGAGTTAAGTGCCCAACTGCAGTATCTAGTATTTTAATTTATCCACCTAACATACAAGCCACATACTCGCCAAGCCACACAGTCTCAAACCCACGCACAAAGCATTTGTTCAGCAAAATCAGGTCTTTGGGTTTCCCCTGCTAACCAATCACATAGAGATCTTTTTTAAAAAAACTTTTATGCTGTTGTTACTGTTTCATTTCCTCATTAATTGTCCATCTGGTTTTGTCTTTTCTGCAAACATTTCACTTGCACACTACAATGCCTTTCATATAGCACATTGCTCCTTCTTCCCTTGCAGTCCAACTATGGCCATTTCCGCATGAGACTGTTACAGCGTTATGATTCCACTTTCAACATCTGATGGAATTCTGGGGTTTACAGTTTAGGGAGGGGCTGCCTCCACCAACCTGCAAACCCCAGGATTCCGTAGGATGTTGAAAGTGGAATCATAGCACTGTAGGAGTCTCATGTGGAAATGGTCTATTTTACTCTGGAAGACACACAGAGTGACATAACTCAGTCCTAATAAGAAGTACAACAGCCCTTATTTATCAGAGTCCTAGGGAGCCAGTATAAAGGCCAAGGAACCCTACCTGCCAGAGTTCCCATATGCCAATAACTGAAAAGACAATCAGAAGCATGTCCACTAACAGCTGAAAAATGCATCTTTCCTTCTCTGTCCTACCCTTGTGCAGATTTTTGCCAGAGGAATTTCTGTTCTGCTCCTCTGAGCCTCCAATGAAGTATACCCAATCAACCTCACAAATCCATTCCACAAAATCGATCCGTGTGGAGAGGTGGGATACAAATAAATATTATTATTATTATTATTATTATTATTATTATTATTATTATTATTATTACGTACTAGACAAAACTATTCTATTGTCTGCAACAAAATTAATAACTTCATGCTAAGCCAGTGATAGTTAACATTAGAGATGAAAAATTTCCTGAAATTTTGAAGCCATAAAAACATTTTTTCTTTTTCCCCCAAAAAAACATTTTGGGGAACTGTGTGGCATCAAACATGATCAGAAGCAGAATCTCTGACATACAGCTAGAATACAGGCTGCCAGTGGCCACGAATGACTGTAATATGCAACCACAGGAGGGCAGCTTGCTTGCAAGAACACACACAGTTCAAGTGGGGCAACACCAAAGCCTGGCTCATGCTTCATTCAAACCCACCATGTGTTGCAAGCACACCATGAATTTTTTACAAAATGGTGTACAACACACAGGCAGAGAGGCACAGCTTGCTTTATTCAATGTTTGCAAATTAGCTCCCTGGATCCATTTTGAAATGGAAACTTGGTAGAAAAAATAGTTTGCCAAGCAAAACAGAATATTTTCATTCAAAATAATTGTGATATTTAGTAGTATTAATTTTTCAAATGAATTCTGGAAAGTTGTCTTGTTGCTGTTGTTGTGTGCCTTCAAGTCATTTCTGACTTTTGGCGACCCTAAGGTGAACCTTGGCAAGATCTACTCAGAGGTGGTTTGCTTTTGCCTTCCTTTAAGGTTGACTTGGCCAAGGTCACCCAGTGGATTTCCATGGCCAAGTGGGAATCTGAATCCTGGTCTCCAGAGTAGTAGTTTAGTGCTCAAACCACTACACCATACTAGTTCTCATGGAAAGTCTTAGCTGCTGCCTAATAATCACTAGTTAGCACTGAGAGCTGTAAGACAATAGTTACATATTTCAGGCACTGGTACTGAACGTTATTAAATATTACTAAAAGAAAAAGCTCAAGGTATGTATCTGACCTGCTCTGGAATACATTATTCTAATAAACTGAAGATAACACTTCTCGCTGACAAACAGAAATCTGATACAACTCTAGTAACAAAAACATAATACTAAAATAAGTTTTCTATTACCTCCTATACATTTTATTCCAATGCAAAACTATCACAGTAAAGACTATGAAAGAAGTTTCTAGAAAGACTCCCTACAAGACTGATGTACAAAGAACTGTAACTTGAATTTTATATCAGTGGTACTTTCAATATACTCTGAAAACAATCTACACCTAATGTAGCAAATGTACCTCAAATTCTACTCCCAGAATATCCCATTTAATAGTGAAAATCTTCAAAATTCTAGTGGTCATATAGTTTACATTGAGGTATTTAATTCTCACACGGCTATATCTAGATTAACACAAAGTGAGCAAATTCCCTGCTGATTTGAAGGAATAGACTTAAAAAATTGTTGTCCATTCATTTACCAAGGGGAAATGAGACTGAAGCACCTTTGAACCTCATGGGGACACCTTGGGCTCAAACAAGGTTCTTGCTTTCATTTTTTTCTCTGAACTACACCCACATGCCACTTCAACATGGCAAACCCTTGTTTTAGATGATGAAGTATTATGTCCTTTTTGTGCACGATGAAGAACACAACTTGAAAAGAGTAGCACTAGGAGCTGTGCGGTGCCTGTTTTCAATTTGCATGTTTTTTCATTCTTCAGAGTGTATAATACCTACTTTGAGTAATACATTAAGAGATTTTTATCAATGCTAATGCTAAAGTAAGGTTTTTGTTCCATTATGAAACAGGCTTCAAGAGTTCAGTTTTACGATTTATAACACTTTATCAGCAATAATTAGGACACTATACAAATAAGCCTTTTAACTGAACAGAGAGATACTCTATGAAGAAATCCCTACAATCAGGTTTTCAGCAATCTAGTGGCTGCTGCTTAGAGTTCACAATTGCAGCTATTCATTGGAGTTCTGGACTATAGCTGGCACAATTCATGGTCAGCTATCTATGCCTTTCTAGCCAGCTTGGTAATATTTGGACCAAGTATGTGCCAAATGTGTAGGAGGTTTAAACAAGCTTTCTCAGTGATGTATTCTTTCAAAAGTGGCAACATATTTTTCAAGAGCCAAGAGTATACTAATCAGCTAGTTATGTTTTTAGAAGCCTCGCGGATGTTTGGACTGAACAGGATTAAAAGATATGAGATTTCATTTTAGCAGTTTATTTTATGCCAGTTTTAAACTGTGAAAAATAAGTCTAAACATAGTTGGCCATTTGAAATGTGTTTATTAAAATAAAAATAAATTCCAATTATATTGCAAATTTTATATATATAAATATGATACCATCCAGTAGGTTATATTTGCTTGTTTTTCCAAAACTACTGTGGATAACTGATTCTACAGACTCTGTATCTTCATGCATGAAGTAGAATGCACTTAAGAAATAGTCACACAAAATTCTGGAGATCAAGCAGGTGGACATCTTACACCATCTTCCCATGTAGCTTTTAAAATCCTGATAGATGACTGGCTACAAACAAATATTGCAGAGTACTATAATGTTTGCTACATCGCAACAAATACAGTCTCAACTAGGCTAGAGCCCTGGATTACTTCATATTAATTCTTAAAGCAAAAACCGCACTTTTATTTTAATCTTCCTAGTTGATCCACATGAAACCAGTGTTGACACTCAGAAGTACTTTTGCACTCTTGTGCAAAAGTACTTATTTCAATGCAAAATTTTATATATAGATTTGAGGAAAGAGTAAAAAGTAAAAGAAGCATTTTCACTAATATAAATTCCTGTATTGTACCATCAGCCTACTCAACATCTTTTGAAACAGGCATGGGCAACTTGTGGCCTCCCACTCTTGTCAAAATATAAATCCCATCATCTTTTACCTCTGGCTATATGGGCTTGAACCAATGGGAGTTGAAGACCAGCCAATATGGATGGCCATATTGCTTAACCCACATTCTACTCCATGTATAAGTCAACTGAAAATACAGTTAAGTGATTAAGTGTTAATACAATGATTGATTAGAAAGGCCTTATGGCAAGATAAAAAGTTTCTCCTATACCCCCTATGTAGGAAGACTCCTCATGGAGAACTAATCCAGAATTGCTTTATTTTGGGCAGTTACACTTTGCTAACCATACAAGCAATAATTTTAAATGCAAACATGCCCCACACCATGACTTGTCACTATATTCTCCTTAATATTTTTCCTGTGCATCATCTCACATTTCAGTATACTGAGAGTTAGCCAAAGAGGCTAAACTAGCCTCTCTTCTGTTGCTATGGAAGATCTCTCTACTATAAAAAGGGGGAGGGGGTGGAAAAAGGGAAAAAGAGAAGGGAACGTTCATATGGGATGTACATGTGAACACACTGCCAGCAAACTGTTGGGAAGAGGCCTGTGGTATGACAGTTATTCCACATACAATGATTTCCCAAGCGCTGAACACACACCACCCACTGTATACAACAATACAGAAGACTAGAGGTTTTACTGTTTTAAAAACACTTTTTACAGACCAAGGAATGGACATTCACTAACAAATCCAAATAGGAGAAGGAATCAACTTAGAAAAGGTAGCTTTGTTTCAAGTATGTACTTACATTTTTCTAGGACAACATAATGAACACATTTTGCACACAGCACTGTAACCACCAACTGAAGAAGGAAGGCTGCAATGTTAAGCCCACTTACTACACTGTACAAACTCAGTGGGATTTATTTCTGAGTAAGCATGCTTAGGACTGTGTTGTATACATATTAAAATCTCATATTAATGTATCAGATCCACTAAAAATTACTTAAGAACTCTGTCAATACTAATATGAGAACTGCTACCAGTCTCTCTCTCCCCGCCCCCTTTTTGTACATCTAGACCAATTTCTATGTCTAGAAGATAGAACAAGGATGTGTAATAAGTAAGACAAAATTAAAGGTATGGCACTACTGGCAGTTTTATCATCGCTATACCACGGTATAACACAGTAGTACAGTACTCCATTCCTAATGCTAGAGTATCTATTACACCCACAAATCCTATTCTGCTTTGTATTTAATTATAAGTAGATTTGTTGACAATTAACTGGCCACACCTATACTAGGTTACTATATCCACAAATGGAGGATTTGATTTGATACTTACAACTCAACATGTAACAGTATATTCTCATGCAAATAACAATTTCAAACACATTTCAAAATTAGTTTTAAGGAAATAAGTACATTTTATGGGAAGTTATTCTTTAGTTTTAATCTTTTTGAGCTGCTGGGGCCTATTTCCAGGCTGATTATAGGACTGGAATCTCTGACGACAAACTATTTCCACTTCTATGCCTCTAAGTTTACCAAGATCACAGAACTAGGCCAGAGGGACAACCCTCTCACTCCAAAGAAGTTTCTTTGGTTCAACACTTCTGCTTATTCCCTTCCCCTTATATAAATATTTTACTACAGTGCAGGTTTCTTAGCGAATTTTGTTTCTGTAAATACTTTCAAAGATACAGAGGATGTGAAAGCAGTTCATTCCCAAATTTGGTACTCTCACCAAAGAAGCAAATTAAAGGCTGTATAAATTTTTTTTTAATCCATAAAACATTCTCTAAAAGATAGGAATAGACCATATAACCTACTTTAAACAATGGAAGGCTGTCTTTATACTACAAATCTTTTTAACTCTAAGCATGCTACAACTCAATCTTAAGCACATCCTCACCCGGAAACAAGCCCCACTGAACTGAATTGGACCAGTCTCTAAACATATCATTCTAAGAACAGCATTATTAACCACTGGACTCAAGATTTTTTTTTTATGTAGTTAACAACACATCTCTAACAATTATAAAGTAATGGATCTGTTTAAAAAAGCAGATCATTGTAAACCCCCAAAAGGCACCTTTTAATTTCAATTTTTTGAACTCTTTACAATTCAGCCACAGAAAGCAAGTTGCAGAACTCTACCAAATTACATGTATTTCCTCAACTTCATATCATTTTTAATAAATAATTACATTTCTTATAGCTGCTGTGTGTATGTTTACATACACAAATTAACAATAGTTTAGTAAGGAAAAAGCTTGGGATCATCCAGCTCACTAGGCTAAATTCAAGTAAATGCACTGGACTAACTATACACTTTGCCCATTAAACAGAAAAAGGTAAACTTACTTTGCTTTTACTTACAAAGCATATTTCTTAGGGTCTAGAATTACTTTAACTGTTATTCACTGATACAGATATACTGACTTTTTAATATCCAGTTTAAGATTCAGTTTAATTTCCTTACATTCTCTCCATTTTGAATTTTTACAGACATTGTTGCTATACAAACAGCTGTAACACCTTATTCACTTCTAAAATTCATTGCCTTTGTCACCTATTATGAACGAGAACCTCTAGAGCAGACTTAACATATGTTTAAATTTGTTAAATGCTGGTAAAATGTATTTGCAATCAAGTACCTGTATAAAAAACATAAAAGATAAATACCTGTCTTCATCACCATCAACAGGAATAGATATGCCAAAGACAGAGCTGGCAAGACTGTTCATAGGAGTAGTTGCTGGTAAATTAAGAGGGTTTGTTAAAGTGTCCGGCATAGGTGGCTTCACAAGTTTATTTTCAGCAACAAGAGAAAGTGGTGGTTGAGGTAGGGGTTCAGATTTTCTTCTAGTATCATCAATCTGGCCTAAAGGTTGAGTCTGAAATTGTCCAATGTTAGATTGTGGCAGATTAGTAGGTACATTGGTTGCGCCTTGCATTAGTGGAAGGCCAACATGCTGTTGGACAACACTGGAGCTCCTACTGACAGATGTATGGCTGGTCAGCTGGGACTGGACTAATGTAACAGGGGCATTTGGCATAGTAACAGAAGTTGTAGACACACTAGGCACACTAGTACCAGGTACAGCTGCAGGCACATTCTGAACTCCAGAGACTACAGTGTGAGGAGTACCAGTCACTTGACTACTTCCACCCATTTGCTGCTGAGTCATGGATTTCTGTTGCACAATCCCTGCATGTCCCATGCCTTGCTGCACCACACCTCCTGGCTGAGGAATGACAGTCTGAATTGGAGTTGTCAAGCCACTCTGCATTAGCCCAGATCCCTGTCCTACTGTTTCGCCTGTTTGTGAAGCAGCTCCCATCACTGGTGCTATAGCTGAAGGATTCTGACCAGCTACTTGTGCTGCTGGAAGACTAGAGGCTCCAGTGCTCGGGACAGTGCCTGAAGCAGCCTGTTGAGTAGCTCCTTGAGACGGCATTACTGTCATATGTTGGATGTATTCCGGCTGGCCAGGAGTCTGCGCTGGCACCAGATGCACTGGTGGAATCTGTGACTGGGGATAAGCAAATTGCGGAGCCTGAGCCACTGGTACATTAGCTTGCTGTACCTGCTGCTGTGGCATGGGCAAACTAGGCTGGGCTATTGCTACATTCGAAGGTGGCATGCCTTTCCCATTGGGCCCAGGCTGCCCCACGTTTTGTGCATTAACCTGTGTCTGGGTCTGCAGCAGAGGCCCTATCATTTGCTGGTTTACTGCAGGAGCCCCTGAGTAGGCTGGCTGAGCGCTACTGTGAGGCACAGCCCCACCTATGGGCTGCTGCCCAATGACAAAATTAGGTTGCTGTGGAGAGGGCTGGTTTATTTTCTCTGGCTGGAGTAGCTGTGACACAGCAGCAAGGGAGCTGTCAGCAACGGAGTCGGGGCCATGGACTGAACCTGCCACACCTGAGACTATCAAGGAGCCGCCAGTAGCACCAAGGCCACTGTCCCTGTCTTGAACAGCCTGTTCAAAAGTACTGTTGTGTCTAATGCAATCCCCAGTCCTAGATAAAACAGCTCCACCATCCGAGTCCCGATCGTAGTATTCCATACACGTCCATCGACCCCGTCTGTAGGGCTCTCCAGAACCGTGATCCAACTTGATCACTCTGAAGCGGGAACTGCAGGCGGCGGCGGCCGTTAGAGGCACGGCCCCAGGACCAGCAGCGGCTGCTCCCTGCGCGCCGCCGCCGCCGCCGCCTCCTGTCGCCACGAAGGTGGCTTGGGTGGCGGCCGCTGGGGGCACCGCGGTGCTCCTGGGAACAGCTCCCCGTTGGCGGCGGGCACTGCCGGAGGCGGCGGCTGTATCGCTCCGGAGGCGGCGGCGGCGGCGGCGGCGGCAACTTGCCCATCGAGAATCAAGTTGGGAGAGACCGTCCCGGGAGTCTCGGCGTCGCCCACGTTGTTCAGCGTCTCCTCGGAGGAGCTGCGCTCGCAGGCGCCTTCGTGGCCGTAGTCCGTGGCGCGGGACACGTCGAAGATCTCGGAGGAAACGTCCTCGGTGCGGGATTCATCCGGGTCGTCGAGGCTCTCGGTGTCCTCGGTGATGCTGCTGGCCACCTGGGCCGTCGTCACGCTCGTGATCTGGAAGCAGCTCTTCTTCTTGGCCGGCATCTTGGACATGGTGCTGCCTTCCCGAGAGAAGAAAGGCGGGCGGGGGGACGAGAGAAGCAGCAGTCGTCGGGGCGCGGGTTCCGCCCACCTGTCCTCGCCGGAAAACCAGGCGACGGCGGCGGAAGGCAGGCAGGCAGGCAGGCGGGGAAGGAGGATTACTTTGAGGATTTCTTTAAAAAGGGGGAAAAGTCCGAGCCGGCCACACGAGCCGGCCCCTGGCGAAGAGGGCGCGCGCGGGGGGGAGGATCACGTTCTGTCTACGGCGCAGACGCCGGCGGTACCGCACATTCCTCCGGCCTCACGACGCACTCCCGCCCGGCGCAGCAGGCGGCCAGCAGGCCAGGGGTTGGCGACGAGGGAAGAGAGTGCGAGGAGGGGGCGGCGGCCGGGCTCCTCCTCTTCCTCCCCTCGGGTACAGCTGCGGGCCCCTCGGCGGGCGGGCGGGCGGGCGGCGGCGGCGGCGGCGGCGGCGCCTCCTCCTCCTCCTCCCCGTGGAGTTTCGCCGTCCTCTTTCGCGGCCGCCGTTTCTTTTCCAGTCGTTCTGAGTCAGCGAGGCCCGGATGGCGCTCCGTCCAGCCGCTCCGCTACAGGGCTTCCGGCGAGACCCCGGGGTCCCCGAGGTGGGCCTAAGGCCGCTAGTCCGTCCGTCAGGTTCCGGAGAGGGGCGCCGGCGCCAACCGGCGAGTCCGACTGAGGCGCAGGCCGCCCAGCCTCCAGCTCTCTACCTGGAGACCAGCACCAGACGCATCTTCTCGAGAGGGGGGAGGCGGCGGCGGCGGCGGCTTGCTCGGAGGGAGGGAGGGAACGAACCCGGCTCGCAGAGGCCCCCTCAGGCGGGCCTCTCAGACTCGCCCCTCTCGCTCTGTTGTCTGCCGGCGGGCCAGGCGCTCCCGTCTGCCGAGCGAGCCCAAGAGGAGTGGGCGGCCCCCCTCTTTTTGTACTCCGTGCGCGCTCCGCTCTGAGGCGCTGCCGAAGGAGCTCAAATTCAAACTGCTCACTCCCCTCACTCAAGATGGGGCTCAAATGGAGCCGCGAGGCAGCCTGGGAACGAGAGCTAAGCTGCCGCTGCTACTGCGGCAGGCGACACGGGCTCCACCCCCGACGTAGAGCCGCGCTGACGTCACTGCCTTCTAGACCCGCCTCCTCCTCTCTCTCTCTCTCCTCAGTTTAGAGGATTTTGTCCAGTCTAGAGAACGGGTGGATGAAGAGGGGAAGGGGCGGGGCTTATCTGAGGAGAAACTCCTCCCCCACCGCCGTCATTTTAACCGTTTGGAATGTTCCACTCGCTCCAGGGTGGCCCCGCCTCCTTGCTTTCAGAGCAGGCTTGGTATCTTCCGGCCTCGGGGGAGGGCGGTAACGTGACGCCCTCGAGCTCGCGCTTCGTTTTCCTCCATGGCGGGCAACCGTTTGATGTGGGTTTTTCACCCCTTGGCCGGGCTGCATTCGAGGGCCAGCGCGCAGCGAAACGAAATCCTGACGGGAAGGCTTTACGTTACGGCATCTACGTGCCCCTGTTAGGCTAGGCGTTTACGTTTAAGAACATGGAGACACACCCTGTTTGAGGTGGTTTAATTCCCTCACTTTTCGTCGGGGCGATGCTTGCCATTGTGCTTGACTGTCACTAACCCGGATTAACGGCCGAGTCGTTTCATCCAATGCTATGGGTACCTTTAAGATTATAATCGTCATTTCATCCGCCATAAATCTTTCACCCAATTGTATTGTCCAGCGTAACTAAATTCATCATCAAACAGTGCCCTGGATCCTGGCACCATATACTTTTATCCCAAGAGCCAATGTAATCTGTGTACAAATAGATGCTGAACACACGCATATTAGGAAACGCGAATTGCCGGCTATATTAACAGATCATAAGGAAATCCTCTATGTGCGTATTTGAATGTAAATACCTGGTTTCTGTGGGATTTACAGCCATGTAGAACTAGGTGTGGTTGCAGAATGATCTTAATAAACACTTTATTTATTTGTATTTTATTTTATTTGTCCCAGAATCCTTGCCCAACCCTTGTCCAACCTCAAGACACTATGCCACCTTGGTTCCTCTATACACTATAATAGTTATCTACCATTAACGAAATTTATTTATTTATTTATTTGTATCCCGCCTCTCCATATGGATCGAGGCGGCGAACAACTTACAAATAGCATGTACTTCGAAACGTTTCTATACCTGCCCCCAACAAGCTGGGTACTCATTTTACCGACCTACGGAAGGATGGAAGGCTGAGTCAATCTTGGAGCCTGGCAGGATCGAACTCACAACCCTGTGGCCTGCAGTACTGGCATTTAACCACTGTGCCACCAGAGCTCCATAAAGGTATTTCAGTTAAGTTGTGTCATAATATTTCAATCAGGACAGGATACCATGGATGATTTTAATCCAGTTTAGACTGACAATTCTCATTAGTGCAGATGGAATGTGTGGGTATGTACATTTATAACAACCATCCTGATTGTGAATACAAAAGCCAATTATAAGTATTGTAATGGGCCACATGTCCAAGCTGAGTTCAGGAAAGGAAGGGGCGCTAGGAATCATATGGCAAACCTATGTTGGATAATGGAGCACACCAAAGAATTTCAAAAGAAAATCCACCTGCGGTTACAGCAAAGCCTGAGAAACTATGGCTCACTCTTAAAGATATGGATGTGCCACAACATTTCATTGTCCTGATGCAGAACCTGTATGCAGGACAAGAGGCTACTGTTGGGACAGAATTGAAAGAAACTGAATGGTTTCCAATTGGCAAAGCGGGTTAGCATTTTATCACCCTGTCTATTTAACTTATACACTGAACATATCATATGTAAAGCAGGATTAGACTTGGAGGAAGGAGCCATGAAAACTAGAGAAAGGAACATCAACGGTTTAAGATATGCAGATGATACCATACTGCTAGCAGAAAACAGCAAAGACTTGGAACAACTACTGAAGAAAGTCAAAACAAGAAGTGCAAAGGCAGATTTACAGTTGAACATTAAGAAAACAGAAATAATGACCATAGATGATTTACATGACCTTTAAAGCAGACAATGAAGACATTGAAATACTTCAAGGTTTTCCAGGCTCTGGTTCAATCATTAATCAGAATGGAGACTGCAGTCAACAAATCAAGAGAGGACCAGGACTTGGAAGGAAAGCTATGAAACAACTAGACAAAATCTTCAAATGTAAAGATATATGTTTGAATACTAAAGTTAAAACTATCCATGCCATGGTGTTTACTGTTTCTATGTATGGTTGTGAAATCTGGACAGTGAAGAAGCTTATAGGAAGAAAATCAACTAATTCGAAATGTGGGGCTGGAGAAGAGTGCTACAGATACCCTGGGTTGCCAAAAAACAAAAAAACGAATGGGTGCTAGAGCAAATCAAGCCTGAACTCTCCCTAGAAGCCAAGATGACTGAATTGAGGCAGTTGTAGTTGGGCCATATCATGAGAAGACATGATTCACTAGAAGAGACAATTATGCTTGGTAAGGTAGGCAGTAGGAAAAGAGGAAGACCTCTTTACAGATGGATAGACTCAGTCAAGGAAGACACATCCCTGAATCTGCAAGACCTGAACAGGGCAGTTGATGACAGCTTTACTTGGAGCTCTCTCATCCACTGGGTCACCATAGGTCGGAGTTGACTTGATGGCACTTCACAATAACAACAATTACCAAGAGTCAGCAGAGTTGGTAGGGGTTACAGACGAAAATATTTGCAGATATGTTTTTAAGCCTTTCCCATCTTGGAAGCTGAGCAGGATCAAACATGGTTAGTACTTGGATGAGAGGCCTGGTGCTGTAGGCTGTATTTTAGAGGAATGCAATGAAAAACCATCTTTGACTATCCCTCACCTAAGAAAACCCTATAAAATCCATGGGGTTGCCATAAGTTGACAGACAACTTGAAGACACACACAAGTATGCATGTATCTGATACATAAATATCCTAATGAACTTTCTAAAACAATTTCCTTTGAAACACCGTATCTGAAAGAAGATATTCAGGTATACTTTTGGAAAAGGGTCTGTGCTATATCTATTTAGATTTACCAACACAAGTGCATGCGCGCATACAGACAGTCTACCTGCAGTGTTGCTCAGTGATGTGTCTGTGGATTTCTGGACTGTGGCAGAAGTTGAAATAAGTTTCAACAAGTGAGCATTAATTAAACACTAAAGATATTGCACTGTTGCCTGGAGAAAATTAGCCACCTACCTATTTTATTTACCAAGTATGAACTTCCCCCCAAAAAATTATTTTGGAGAGCTATTAATGATTTTGCAATTAAGAAGACCGGAATGTCTTCCCAGAATGCTCTGCAACATCCAAATCAATCAACTATAGTTCATTTGTCTTAAAAGAAAAAAAGAAAAAAGGTTTAACCAACCAATTCCCAATGAAACCCTTCTGGCTTGGAAACTTACCGCACAACACTGTTACACTGCAATTGCACTGTGTTAGTCCTATCTTTTCCTACAACTTATTGCACATCACGGCTCTTCCATGCTGTACTACTGTTGGGTCATTTGGAAATTATTTTCCTGGTTGAAATAATTTGTTAATGATCCCCTTTCCTACTATGATTTAGTAACCATTTTGGGTGCAAATATCTCATTCTACTTCATTGTGATATTGGGAGCATAGTGAATGCACTGCAGGTATGGTTTCATTGTTCTGTCCTTGGGATTCCGCGGGATCTACGGTAGAAAAATCCCAGACTGTTTCTGGTGGGATGACACTGGGATTCCCAAGAGTTTCCAAGATAACCACTGTACATTCTTTCATCATTCTCCTGCATGCTTTTTTTAATATATTATTTTATTTTAAAAAAATTAATGTAGCAGAAAAGCACAACTGATAGACATGGTGTTCAGGAACACTTTAAAAACTAAAGTTTAAAAAGTAAAGTATAAAAAAGTGTAAAGTATAATATACAGAAGCAGAACTAGGCAAATGTTAGTTCATAGGAGAAAGCATAGAATAAACGCTAGAAATGATGTGGTGTGTTCATCTTCCTAATCTAGGTGGAGAGTGAGTGTTGTGCCATAATAGTGTCATTGCATAAAGTACAATAGTGTTATTGCACAATTATGGCTTCTCCTTAAAAAAAAAAGCTACTAATCATGGAGCAGGAAATGGAGCAAACGGGGTGATGTGAGTGGTATTGTCATTTTTCAAGTGAGAGAAAGCAAACTCAGAAACTGACACTACTGAAGTGCAAATGAAGTGATGGTGTGAAAGGGTGCATTGTCATTCTGCTACCTTTTCAAGTACAAGAAAAGCATGTTTCAAACAGAACAACTCAAAACAACTGATTAGTGTGATAAGCACATTGGTCTTTTGGCCTGTTGTCCAAAATGGTGGTGTCAAGGCCTACAGTCTATGCATTTAGACCAATTGGCAGAACATACATGCTCCTCTCCAATATTTCGGACTAAGCTACTGGGTACTATATATTGGATCAATTGTTTCTGGAGGGCAATGAAAACTTGTGTAAAATATTATTGTAGTTCCTTGTGCTT
The DNA here is from genome assembly GCA_948474755.1 of Ctenosaura bakeri. Classification (NCBI taxonomy): domain Eukaryota; kingdom Metazoa; phylum Chordata; class Lepidosauria; order Squamata; family Iguanidae; genus Ctenosaura; species Ctenosaura bakeri. The sequence continues at coordinate 272,144 of CAOLHI010002035.1, forward strand.
GTAGTGTCATAACTGAAAACACCCTGATTTAATATCACGGCTGCTAGCATTCTAGAAAATACATGGGAATTTGGCATGTGACACTAGGAAGTTTCCAGCCCTATCTTGAACGGGTTAATCACAAAATGCTCCATTCAAGAGCATTGTTTGCAGAAGGATTTTGATGTAACTTGAACAGCCCTGTAATGAGGCCCTAAGCAGGCTATAGTTAATGAGTATTCATCAACATGGATTATTTGGCTGCAATCTGGCTTGGCCCAAGAAAGGGAAATAGAACTTGACAAGGGAGGAGGTGGGGTGTGGGGGCACATAGTGGAGAAGATGTGAAACCAGAATGAACAAGATGCACTGATTCATTAACAAAACAGAAAGTTTATGAAAAGTCAAGTATCTGTGTAGTTATAGCCCCTGGGTAAGTTGGCTGAAATTCACAAATAACCCATAATAACCCATACAATGGCCTTGGCAACATGACAGGGATAATATTTTTGAAAGGTTAGACAGCTATTGTTGAATTATGTTCTGGTATGTTGGAAACAAGCAGGCCGGTACTGTTATTCAGTGTTAAGCATGCATGTATTTCTTTTTGCTCTTGGCATGAATACCAACTGCTGTTTAATGAGCAGAAAATTCCAGGTAAAGACAACTCGTGGTCCACTGTCTACATATGGGGCAGAAGTCTACATACAGCAACAAGCCCTTTGCTTATGCTGCACTAGAAAATGTATATTTTAGGGAACCCTTTAATGCAGTACCAACACACTGACTATCTATGACAGTTCTGTCTTTTGGGTAAAACCAAACTGATGAGTCATATTTTCATCCATGAGGATTTCAAGTTTTAATACTTATGCTTAAAAATCTTGGGTAACTAATAAGTTGACGATACGCATGTATACGTGCACAGTCAAATCTGTCTGTGTGTGCATAGGGGACACAATACATACTATAAAGAAGATTACAGCAAAGTTATTAGGCTTCTGGTATGGCTAAGACAGACTTAGAAATCCAAATGTCTCATACTTTCTTTTTCCTGACTTCACTTGCTTCTTTGATATGGGTATTCTCTATCTCTTCCCAACGGAATTGTATAAAAAGGAAAAGCTAAAGAGATGGAAATTAAGAGCTTCCTTAAGACAAACTGATATATTTTATGAGTTTTTGTGAGTTTTTGTCCATTTCTTCAAACGCACTGTTGGAGTTTAGCAAACTGCAGGCTTGAAGTTAACAACTACATTGTTGTGAGGACACAGTTGTGTGAACTACCAACACATGCTTCCCAGCAAGAGCTAAGAAGGAAAGTGCTAATTCCAACATTTTGTCATGGAATTAGACACTGAAGTCCAGAGACAGACAGTTGAGACACTTCTGCACATTGTTTTATTTAGAGTTTTGTAAAAATGATGACCATGTAATTAAAAGGGTATATAATTTGCTTTTCAAAAGAGTCAGAAGATAAATTTGTGAAAGAGTACATGATAAGATGGCATAAACATTTTGGGCCTAACCTTCATATGGAAAAAATGTGGTCCAAAGATAATAAGATTGACTTTGTGCAGTGATTTAAATGAAAGCTTATATGAGATGATGTATAGATGGTATCTAACACCAAATAAGCTGCTAAAATTTTCTCAGAGTGTTTCAAACCAATGTCAAGATAAAGAAAGCTCTTACAATTCCACCATAAGTGGTGGAATTGTAAGAAGGTGACAAGTTACTGGTTTAAGATTTATATACTAAGAAAAAAAAAAGTTGATTTTGTAATGTTACCAGACATGTGTCTGCTGAGTCTGTATATAACTAACAGCAAGAATTGTTTGCACCAATGATGGAAGAATGGCTTACTGAGGTTGCTGAGTTAGCCTAAATCACCAAATTAGTTGGGTTCTAAAGGATAAGCCAGTTGAAGACTTCCTGAAAGATCAGAAAACCTCTATGGACTTTTTGAGCAATAAGAAATCTAATGCTGTAATAATCTATGATTATACCTATTAGTAATAACTAAGATTATTTACCTGAATCTGTAATGCTAGAATATTTTTTTCTTTTTCTTTTCATTACAGTTGGGAAGGGTCAGAGCCTATTGTGCTTTAGTTATATGTCTTTTCTTTTCTTTTCTTTTCTTCCTCCTCCTCCTCCTCCTCTTCTTCTTCTTCTTCCTGAATGTGTATTACTTTGCTTGTAAATCAGATTACTAGTGTTAAACATTCTCTAGATATCTTCAAAAGGATGCTGGGGATGCTCTAGCTGAAGTTCCTGTACTGAGTGGGGAATTGGACTTGATGGCATTTGAGACCCCTTCCATTATTTTTAATAATAATTTTTATTAAATATGTTTTTTAAAAAATATCTATAAAATAACACATGAGGAAAAAAATACAAAATCCAAACAACCTGAACAAAACATAATCCTACGAACAGACAAGACAAGACAAGGGGAAGGAAAGGGTTAAAGGGCTACACCCATGACTTCCAACTCCCCCCAGGATGGTGGTTCTCTGGTACGTTAAGTATACTTCCCCAAAGGTAATCAGTACTATCCCTATTTAAACTTATCCTAACTCTAATAAGATTATGCAAAAGCTGTAAAAATATTCAGTAATATAATTTTATTATTAATACACTTATATTAGTATAACCCTTTAATTATTATGATGCTTTAATTAATATAGACAACTTGCTAATCCCTACCACATCCAACAATTACATCACCCAGTCTTCTTCTTGATTTGGTTTCAGGAGATCTTTCTCTTTGTAGGATAGAGTATTCTTGCTACCATTGTCATCTATTGTACAATTATTACAAAGTTCTTGTCTATGTGTTCATCAATCAGTACCAGAAAAAAATTGTTCTGGCTTCAATTGAATTTTTATCTTCAAAATATCTTCTGTCATGTATCTCTACAAAATATCATGCAATGTATCTCTACCCAAAATTTCTTTGTCTTTTCACAAATCTACCAGATATGAAAAAAAATCACTTCTCTTTGTTTACATTTCCAACACATTTATATATTTTAGACAATTTCTCTGGAGTTAAAGACTAGCTGTACATCATCTTATAACAATTTTCTCAAATCATAACCTAAAGTAGACTTTAAATCTTTTCACCACATCTTTTCCCATTGGCCCATCCAGATAATGTCGTCCGCATTTTGGGCCCATTTGATCATACACTCTTTTACTTATTATCCTCCATCTCTGTCTTCAACATTTTTCATTGATCATTTAGTTTTGGCTATTAAATGAGCATCACCCTTTACACAACTTTTCCTCAAATTCAGATTTCAAAACTTCAAAACCATTTTTTTTATCCATTCTATAATGTTCAGTCAACTGTCTATAAGCAAGCCATCTAATTTCAAAATCATTTTGAGTCAATTTCTCATTTGATTTCATTTGCAATTGATCTTTAATTAGGGATGGGACAAATCCAGAATTTTTAAAATTCGAATCTAGATCTGAATCCCTGGAAGGTTCTGGGAATCCACGAATCTCATGAATCTCAAATCTTTCAAATCCTTTTTTAAAAAAAGGTTTTAAAAGCAAGGGGGGGAAGCACCTCTACTGAAAAGTGTTTTTGAAGCAGAATTTGACATCTTTGTTTAATGAAAAACAAATAATAGTTTTCCTTTTCAGGAAAACTTTCAGGATCTCAGGCAGGAGCCCACTGGTGGCAAGCAGGAGAAAAGCGAGGAGTGTGACCTTCTCCCACCCACCCCAGGTAGGATCATGCCAGCAGCGGTCAGAAAAAGAGTGGAGAGCGGGAGATCTGTATTTTTTGGTTGGTGGATTCAAAAGATTCATTTTGCTTATCTTGGTGCAGGGACTGAGATCTGCGAATCTCGAATCCTTGCCGACGATTCGAGAATCCGAGGATTTGGTCTGTCCATCTCTAATCTTTATTTACCTGTTATGCATCTCTATATGTTAACCTTTTGTCTTTAAAAGTTATTTCTCTTGTAAATAAGACTTCATGTGGAGAAGTCCACAAAGAACCTTTTTAGGTCATAATTGCATTTTATATTTATTCCACATTCTTAAAAGTTTATGTCTTACAAAATGATTATAAAAGTTTATGTTAGCTCTAATTTTATCATACCATAGTAAGACATGCCATCCAAATTTTGGATCAAAACTGTCTAATTGTAAAAGTCTTTCCCTTTTCAGCATAATCCAGTCTTTCAACCACACCATATATGAAGCATAATAATACAGTTTTAAATCTGGAATGCCAGTTCCACCTCTTTCTTTGGCATCTTTTAAAAACTTAGATCTACTGTTGTTTTCTTGCCTTTGCAAATTTCAAAATATCTTTTTGCCATTATCTAAAAGATAAGTCAAAAATAGGTATTGTTTGAAACAGAAAGAGTAGAAAAAACACATTCATTTTGATAGCTTATATCTTGCATAGTAACGACAGACTCAGTTTAGCCCATCTTTGTAAATCTTGCTTGATTTTATTATGTATTTTGACATAATTATTCTGAAACAGTTTAGTATTTTGATTTTCGTAACTAACACCTACGTATTGTACTTTCTTAACAATTTTAAATCCAGTTTTTGGAATCAAAAATCTTTGTTCTTTTGTAGGATTTTTTGTCAGCATAATTGTCTTACCTTAGTTTAATTTGAAACTACCAATATACCACAACCATTCAATATCTTAAGTAAATCTTCAACACAGTCTAAGGTGTCTTGTAAGAAAATAACCAAGTCATCAACTCTATGATTCTATGATACTATTCTATGTTCCCACTTTTTGTGCAGTCACCACTATTTATAATGAGGCTTCTGCACAGCATGAGTCAGGAAAAAAAGTGTAGAATCTCAACTGGGTTGGCTCAAGACATTTTTCTGCTGGAGGCAAAGAACAAAATATTATTCCATTCCCATTGGTTTGACTAGACTAGCAGATGAAATCTTTCTTCTGTACTAGCAACAAGACAGCATCCTGTACCACATGGGAAGGATATTGTCTTGCTCAGGGATACTGAACAGTCCATGTTGCTTATAGTTCTTTCCTCCTACACATTCTTCCTGTCTCTCAGCATTGGAGAGAGCCCTTTATTTCAATGTTAGAGAAATCTTGCAGTGAATAGTACAAGATTTCTCCCAGAAAATTAGAGTAACCCAGTTCTATTAATTAAAAAGATGTTCAGCTTATGAATTCTAGATATGTGTTGTATAGACATTATAACATCATTGTAATGTTAAAAGCTATGTGTTCACATACAATAACAGACTCATAGAATTGGAAAGTACTTCAAGGGCCTAATCTCTCCCCTCTGCTGTGCAGGAACACACAACTAAACCCCTCCTGAGAGATGACTGTCCAACCTCTGTTTAAGGACCCCCAAATGAGAAAAGTCTGACATCCTCTGAGGCAGCTATTGTACCTACGAAACAGATTTTACAGTAAAGAACTGTTTCCAAATGTTTAGTTAAAGTTTCTTTACTAGTATTTTATTGGAAGGCTTGCATTGGCCCTTCCATATTTTATTACAAGGCTGCCACTAGTCTATTGGGCTATAATGAAGGCTGTAGTCCTATATCTACTTCGTTGTGGTTGATGGACCCTTTTACCCCACACAGTTATGGTATTATATTCCAGGTTAACTGTCATGGCAACATGTTCTGGAATCCTGCGATTTCCAGTTTAATATCCTAAAGGCACCAGATTGCATCTGATCTTGGAAGCTAAGCAGAGTCAGCCCTGGTTAGTACTTGGATGTGCTACAATAGAGAGTGCTAGTGCTTTCCAACAGGCCACAGGGTGCCATTGGAGTAGAATCATAGTCCTATAATTGTGTAGTCTCCAGTAAGTACAGCAGAATACTTAAAGTATTCAAGATGCATAGGATTGCACTGTGACTTAGGGAGATAAGTTTTAAATATCTCATAGGGAAATGGATCATCTAATTAATACCGTCAGTTGGCTTAGTTGAATCTGAGGCCATTTCCACATTATAGTGCTATCATTCCACTTTCAACATCCTATGGAATCCTGGGATTTGCAGTTTAGGGAGGGGCCTTTGAGGATTCCATAGGATTTCATAGGATGTTGAAAGTGGAATAATAGCACTATAACAGTCTAGTGCAGAAATGGCCTGAGGCAACTGTGATCTGAATATAATGTTAAACATACACATTTTGGAAAAGTTACTTCTTGGATTACCATTCCCATAATCCTCCACAGGCATGCTGGCTGGGATTCTGGAAACTGTAATCCAAATAGTAACTTTTCCAAGATCTGAAAATATATTTTGTACTATGACTTCAATTGGTGATGGCCAAAAAATGAATTTGATTTTTTTCTTGTGGAAAATTACATGACAAATTGACACATATTTAAGGAATTTTAAAGAGAAATACTTATGAGAAAGCAGCCATTTTCAAAATGCTTATTCAAGATTAACCAACTTGACAAAATAGTTTTATTGTTCATTCCTAACCAAATCAGGAAACCAGTACATCAGATTTATTAGGAATCTGGACCTTGACTTTGGCCTCGACAATTGTTATAATTTCTTATATGGGCCTGAATCTTCTGTTACCAGGCTATACATCCTTTCTCCATGACATGGTTTAATGGGTAAAATATTTAATTGGCATAAAATATACAATCTACAATCCTGCTATGACTGGGAAGCTTGCTGGCAAAGAGGAACTGGCTGCACACATGCATTGCAAAACTAGGTCAGAAGAAGACCTCAGGGCATGGCTAGGTCATAATGAGGGAAATCCTGGAGAATGAATTTGCAGATGTCCTTCAATTACTTGACCTTTAGAAACAATAGCACCCGAAAGTGCTTCCGCATAATGACTTATTGTCTTTGACCTTCTCCCTTTGTCCATCAAAACTCTCCTTTTTGTCCCATCACCAGCCCCATCATTAAGCAGATATCACAATTCCTGTCAGTCCTTTGTCACCTAATGCTAAGGCCATTAACTCATTCCAGACCCCTTGTCCACTCTGCGGACTCCATTGTCTACTCTGCAGGAGAGCCATTAACACCTTCCCCCTCAAGGCAGAAAAAAAGTATTTAAATCCTGGCTTTGCACCAGATAACTTGTAGTACTTTTGGTGTACTCACTGTCATGCTACTGTTCCAATTCCCAATTTGTACTACCATTGGACTCCAAGTCTAAACCACATCGCTTCACTTCACCTCCTGCTTAACATAGTATGTACCAATAACGGGAAGGAGGGAGGGACCTTGGACCATTGGTCTGAGCCACAGCACCTTGTCTGTTCACTTTTGGATACCACCCATGTTGCCCTAAACTCGTACTATCCAAGCCTTCCCTACCTTTTCCTTCAGTTAGCCTTGTGTGATTGCAAGACTGCTTGGATCTTGTATGTGTATGATTGTTAATTCTCCCCAATAAAACAAACAAGGTTACTTTCAGATCCCTAGCTGGTTTCTCCCTGCACTAGTATGGGTATACACAGGTGTAAAAGGTCCTGTAAGGTTACCCATGTCTTGCAGGCTTCCTCTTTGATAGTCCCCACTGTTTCACAGAGGCACTGGCATTGAGGGTAGACTCCTGAGTCACCCATGCTTTAGGGTAACACCTTTTCACATTTTCTCTTTGTCTTGAATTTCCTTTTACAACTTGGCAATAACAACACCAGCCTACCTTACTGGACTGTTATACAAGTTACTGAGATAATGTTTATAAAATGCTTTGAACACTCCGAAAGAACTATTCTTAATGAGTTAAGTATTCTTATTGTTAGGCTTTCCCCCCAAAAAACATGACGTAGTGGTCTTCCAGTTGCTTCTAGGGTTGCCAGCTTCTGAACTTACTTCTGTTGTTGTGCCTTTAACATTGGCTTGATCTGTACAGCAGCTTCCAGACACTCTAGCCAACATTGCCAATAGTATGAGATAATGGTATTTGTAGCCCAAAACATCTGGAGGTTCCTTTATTTATTATATTTATAGGCTGTCTTTCGCCCAAGATTGGGACCCACGGTGGCTTCCATCAATAAATATCTGTTAAAAACACAATTAAACAGATTAAAAACATTTAAAACCACTAAAAACATTTAAAACAGCTAAAAAACATTAAAAGGATATATAACTTGGAAACAATGTTAATTAATAAGCTACCCAGCTGAAGAAAAAGCTTGTTTGAAGAGAAAAGTTTTTGCCTGTTGGCGAAAGGAGAGAAGGGAAGGCGCATGCCCAGCCTCCTATGGAAGAGAGTTCCACAGGGTGGGAGCAGCCACTGAGAAGGCGCTCTCCTGTGTCCTCACCAGGCGAGCCTGGGATGGTGATAGGACAGAGAGAAAGCTTTCCATACTACAGAACTGCAGCAATGAGAACCAATTGAGTCTTCCACGATGTGAAACTGTATCTATCAGGAGAATAAGATGGTGACAATTTCTCTCCCATGCATGCCCAAAACCTGCTTTAAAGAGTTGGGGGACCATCCAGATCAGATTTGGGAAGGGTTTTTTGCAGAGGCTGAAAAAGGAAAAAGAAAATCCAGTCACTTTTGCAGACTTCCATTCATGCATGCAGCATCACACCTCACCCTATCTCCATACCTAGAAAAAAGTTCCAGCTGTTATTCTTAGTTCCTGCTGATCAAAGATAGGGACCTGGTCAAATGTTGGCAACCTTAAGAACTTACTCCAATGCACAATTTACTACAGCATTGAAATGCACAATTTACTACAAAGATACTAACATGTGATCAATATTATGTTGAGAATAATTGAAATGGATTCAACTCCACATCAATGTTTGTGGTTATAAGCAATCCCTTTCCTTAGAGTTTATTCAAAAAAGGTAAAGCAAACAATTACAACGAGACTAATTTTACCTTTATAAGGAGTAGTGGTGGAATTACATGTGTACACAACTGAAAAGCCTTGGCAAGGGTTTAGATGTTTAGAATTCTGCTTGCCAGGGCCCATAAATGGGAAGGTTAGGCAAGACTGATTACTGTGTTGTTCTGCCTTGTTACCCTGAGCGCAGCTTCTTCGTCTGGATTACAGACAAAAAATAATGGATTTGGGAAGGTGAATAACAGTCCATAGATTGAGATATATAACAAAAGTTGTTCACAAGTGCTCATAAATTCATCATTAAATATAGTATTTGGAGAGTAGTTTTAATGTGCTGAAAGAAATACTAGAATTTTGAGAGTCAAATGTTTAAAAAAATGTTTTGAGGCTGATTGAGTCCATAGTCTCACCATCTTTTATTTACACCATTGCTTTCATTAGATAGTCTCCTCCAGTATCTACTCCAGTTTGCATAATAATTATCCACAATAAAATCCTCTATCATGAGATAGGGCCCCTTGGTTCTGTCCTTCAGTTCAAGCTGAGCCCCTGTCAGCCTCATGGACAAGAGAGATTTGGAGCTCAATTCCTGACACTGAGGAGAAACTGAAATAAAACTGGAAGAGAACAGCTGGTTTGGATTTGTACAGTGTTCATGGTAAGCAGGCAGATTTACACCTAGACAGTGGTTAATTTCTTAAGAGAGTTTCAAGTCACACATTCTGAAATGGAAGATGTAGATAGTGAACTGATTCAGTCACATTTCCTTTAGAGTGATCTTAGATGAGGGCCAATCAAAGCTTAAATAAATATCTTTGATTATATTGTGAAGTTGTGTGTGTGTGTGTGTGTTCTGTTTTTAAAGCAGGGAAGGTTTCAAGTTGCTGAATTCGTCAGGGTCCAAATGTCAGTCCAGGAGGGGTCGGAGTAGTGGTGGTTATATTACAGCAAGGGATGGGAAAAGGGCACAAAGCACATCCAAAACAAAGTGGGGTGAAGCAGATGTAATTCTGATCTAGGTGGACATTTTTCCAAACAAGCAAACAAAATACAGCCCAATTTAATGCAAATTTATCCTGGTGTAAAGCCCCTTGATTGCAAATCAGAGCTCAGTTCAGGGATGTAGCTATGAGGAAGAGGGGATAAAAATGAGGGCATTGCCCCCCCCCCCTAAGAACTCTGTCCCTCCCATAAAATTTTCCTTCCGTTACCAAATTTCTAGCATTCCAAAACGTGAAGCATGGAACAATTGTCATACCTATAGTTCTTATATTAGCTATGTTCACATTGCCAAGATAATGTTGTCTGCCCTTCTTTGGATGCCTGAACTATGTTTCTAAATGTTCCAGTAAATTGTGTTTCTAAATGCTCACATGAAATTTTAAGTTGTCACAGTGCTAGAAATTTGGAGACTGAAACAAAATTTCACTAGGAGGCAGGGTTCTAATTGGGGGGACAATGCCTTACTTCGCCTTACTTTGCCCTCTCCCCCAGTAGCTACACTCGTGGATTCCTGGATGACAACATTTCCCTAGAAGCAAGAGATAAGAACATTTATCTGCCAAGCTTACAAACCACAGCTCAGTTCTGTGCATCTTTACTCAGGTGTAAGCACCAGCACAACAGCATCCAGGCTGCAAAATACAGTTCAGTTGCATATAGCAGCTTCTGGGACTCTTTTATCAGAGTCCATGCAACAAGACATTATGTGTTTTAAACTGTTTTCTGCATGCTTTAGTAGATTGTTTATTTAATTGTTTTTACACTTTCTTAAACTTTATTTCTATAAGCAAATATCCAGAAATAGTTCAAAATAACAATTGTACTGTTAGATAATATTGTGAACACAAACTACAAAGAAATATCTGAGAACATATTACTTCTTACATTTCTTCTTCTTACTGTTCATTTCTAATTTTGCTTGGTTGAATTTTCCTAAAAAAATAAAATATTATATACAATATTGTTATATAATGGTTCCCTTTTGCCCATTGATGGAAAGAAAAATGGTATTTGTCTCTTTGTGCTTACACTTCCCTAATTATATAATACCTCTCCTCAGTTCATTCTGCACTTAGCACAACTAACTTGATATGTTAAAGTGTGAAAACCAAGGAGCATTTAAACTCCTTTTACTTAAGTTAACAAAATTAATGAAGTTTAAGCAACAATTAATTTGCTCCATTTGTGTTAGAGGAATTCCATAACTGAGGACCATTGATCGGCTATTTTATCTAATTTCCCTTTGATCCTGCAGGTTAAGAGGTCTTTTCCTTTCATATTGATGGTTTTTATCAGCCATTGCTCAATCATGGGTAATTCTTGATCTTTCCGCTGCCTTGCCAAAAGTATTCTAGCTGCGATGACTAGGTAAAGGAGAATTCTCCAATATTTTCCTGTAAATGATGGTTCTATATCTTGAAATATATTTAGTAAAAATATTTCCAGTGCAAATGGGATCTGTGTTTTAAAGATCACTGTTAGTGTTTTATGTATCTGCTCCCAGAATTTTTTTTTACCTTCTGACAGTTCCACCACATATGATGAAATATTCCTTTATTCTCATGGTATTTCCAACATTTAATTTGATCATTTTTGTACATTTTGTCTAATTTTACAGGCATCATATACCATTTGTGAAACATCTTCAGGTAGTTGTCTTTAAGATCTTGAACTAAAGTAAATTTATTGGTCATGCTCCATGATGTTTCCCAATTGTTTTTAAACTTTTGTATGATACGGTGTTAGCTGTATTTAATTTTAATTTGTTGCATGCTGACTTGAGTTCTATACCAAGAGAAAGGCAGAATATAATTTAAAAAAAAAAACTTCCCAGGATGCAAATCAGAGTTCAGTTCCATACAACAGCTTCTTTGGACTTAAATAGCCTCTTATCACACTGATCAAAAATAAAGTCAGGAGAAGTTCATAGACTGGGTAAGGAACTTTACTAGTGGAATTTGGGTCATGGATCAGAATTTCCCTGTCTCTGCTTTAGGAGTGAGGAAAAAGATTGTGAAATGTGCCTTTCTACTGGAACCTTTTTGTTACAGTGCAAAAGACTGGCAAACCATAAAGGAGATTCTATCCTTCTCTGAATATCTTCAAAAATTGCTACCTGGACAGCTACCCACTGAGATAGTCTAGCTGAAGATCCTGCACTGAACAGAGGACTTAACTCAGCGGCTCACAAGGGCCCTCCCAACTCTATGGTTCTATGATTCTATGATTTCTGTTGAAACCTTTCATATGATCAGAGTTTGAAAGTAACACATTAGCAGCACTGTCACTATTTTTTTTAAGTAACAATGGTCAACACCATTCTTTTAAACACTTTTTAAAGAAAAATCAGGCCTTTTGCACACTAAGTGATGCTTACTCATTAATGCAGAAGTGAACTTTGGGGGAATGTGGGCAAGTTTGAACCATCTGGGGCCATTTTTATGTTAACGTTGGTCAGTATTCTACATCAGCTACTTAGTTAAGTATAAAAAGCAACATGTCACTTCACTGACCATTCTTTTTTTTTCAAGTAATATGTATCCCGTTATTTATGAATCACGAGTAACACAATTATTCATTGCATTAATTAATAAAGACTGAACACAGCTATCACATTAAATACTTTTGAAAAAGGGTTGTCATGTCAGGGATGAGAGATCATGTGGTCTTCCAGCAGATCTAGCCAGCATACCCAATGATGAAGAATGCTGGGAGGTGCAGTCCAACAACATCTGGAAGGTCACATGATTCCCACTCCTAGCTTTAGATTAGCCTCTTTCAAAAACATTTAAAGAGTTAGCTATGGTTAGTCTGTTCTAGCATAAAAAGGCATAAAGGAATTCAGTAGCATCTTTGAGACTAACTGGTTTATTCTACCATAAGCTTTTGTCGTCTCTGGTCTACTTCTACAGTTGCATAGAGCGAAGCAACTAAGTGCATCTGATGAAGTGGACCAGAATCCATAAAACCTTATGCAAGAATCAACCAGGTAGCCTTCATAAGCCACCTTGGATCTCGGGCTGGGAGAAAGGTGGCATACAAATAAAATAAAATAATACATATATAGATTAATAAATAGTTTTCCTGTACCCTCTTTATAAATACTGTTTTTCCCTTCTCAGCTATTATTTTTTCTCATGTTAATTTTATAGTACAGATAGATGCTCAGCATATGTTAATACAAATAAGTTAGCCCACATTCATATCTATGTCTTTCCCCTTCCCTTTTTCTTTTTCTCCTCCATTTCCATCCATCTCTTCCTTAACTGATATCCTGCCCTTCTCTCAGGCTGGGACTCAAGATGGTTTACAGAAAGACAGAGGATACACTAAAAAACATATAGTTAAACATATACAAAGTTAAGATTAAAACAGTATTAAATAATAACAAAACTAAAATCAATTAAATTTTACTCTAAAACAGATTAAAAACAGCACAGCACCATAAAGGTCTATTTTTGGTTTTGTTTTAGTTTAGTTTAGGCCCTTTCCGCACGAGACGAGGAAATCACTCCGTGCCGTTACGTACCGCTTCTTCTGGGGTCTGAAGCAATGTGGACTGTCCCTGAAGCCCTTCCGCAGGGCTCCTCCTTGGTCCAGGGCGAATCAGAGCAGTGCGAGGTCTGTAGATCCGCACTGCTCTGGCTTCCAAAATGGCGGCTTCCAGCTTCCAAAATGGCGGCTTCCAGTTGGTCGTGGGTCCCAACCAACTGCTGAAACTCACCACGCCTAAAGCCCACCCTCCGCAGATCGCAGGCTCGCATTGGTGGGAGCCTGTGAATCTGCACAAGGGAGCAGGAATGGAATGACCATTCCAGGAAAATAAAGACCTGTTTTTTGTGGTCTTTAGAAAACACGCTGGAGGACCACTTGGGGTCATTTTGGAGTGGACTGAGGTGTGGATCTCCAGTAAGTAGTCTGCTCCTAGTCTGCTCCAAGGTGCAGATGACCTCAGTGAGAGGACGCACTGCCCCATTCTAATTGCCTGGTATGGAAAGGGCCTTAGTTTTGTTAAAATCAGCTTCCAAAAGCTTGCTAGAAAAGAGAGGTCTTAACCTATTTCTAAAAGGAAAACAAAGAAGGAACCATTCTATCTTCCCTAGTTCCAACGTGTAGGAGCAGCCACAAAGAAGGCCTTCTCCTAGGCCATTTCCGCACTACAATCTTCTAGTGCGATTATTCCACTTTCAACATCCTATGGAATCCTGCCGGCCCCTCCCTAAACTGCAAACCCCAGGATTCCATAGGATGTTGAAAGTGGAATAATCACACCAGAAGAGTGTAGTGCAGAAATGGCCCTACATTTTCACCAGCTGTACCTGTCAAGGTGGTGGAGTAGAAAGAATTGCTTCCCCTGCAGACCTTGGGCAGGCTCATATGGGAAAATATGGCCTTCCCTTCTCTTCCTTTCTTTCTTTGTATATATCAAAAGTTATTTTGATAATACTTTATCCATGTTTTGAGCTCCTCTCTCTTTATACTACATCCTTTAACCAGATGTTTAAACCTGCACCGTAAGATGAAAGCAGAGCTAATTAAACTAGGCTGCACATTTTGCACTTCATGAAATTATATTCCTCAATATATGTGTAAAGCAGTGTAAAAATACATAGCGTTTATCACCAATGGTAAAATTATGTATGCTGATGAAGCTGATGTTGAAGATGATTTTTCTAAACCCTTTCACAGATCACAATTATACTATTTTAATTGCACTTTAACTGCCATGGCAACATCATATGGAATCTGGAGACTGGCAGTTTAGCAATGCAGATGGAGAATTCTTAGTTAGAGAGCCTTAGTTCATCCCCAGATTAAAAAACTCCAGAATTCCATGAGATGTTGCCATGCCAGTTAGTGACATCATGGTGTTATAATTGTGTACTGTAGAAGGGCTCCGCTCTTGGTTTATCCCACTTACCTTCAAATAATCCTTAACACTTTTCATTCTAGTTCAGTGCAATCTGTTTCCCTGTATTTCCTCCACCCTGTGAATGTTTATATGAAAATTTTCCATGTATTAGTACACTGTATTTGTCTGTCATATGAAAACTAAAATCATTCTGTAGGGTAACATCAGGTTATAATGACCAGTAAATAGTAGGGACCTGTTTTCTAACTTCTTGAAAACTATGTTAATTATCTCATGATTTAATTGTACCCAAAATTATAATGTTTGCAGTTTGTCCTATTAATTTTGCACCATACATGCCAGGAAGGAAAAACTGGAATGCCCATATCTTGCCAGGTGAAGGTGGTGTCTATTCTTCCCTTGGTATTGTTGCAGATACATATAAATCTGTACTGTGTTGTGTAACATAACATGTTTTGACAAACGTGCAACAGGTATGAGCAGGATGGACAGTTTTGGCCTTCCAGATGTTGTGGTACTATGACTCCCATAATCTCTCATTATAGGCTATGCTGGCTAGGGCTGATGGGAGTTGCACTTCTAGAATATCTGTAGTGTCACAGCTACTCACCCCTGGCTTTCAATGTCAGAAAAACAACTTCACAATTGGACCAACTATTTTTCAAAAAATTACTTCCCACTTGGCTTAGCTCTCTCTGAATGGTTGGATTTGCATGATTGCTCTTAATAGATAGTGGTAAACTCCAGCATCTACTTCAGTTTTCCCAAGAATCAACAAATAATTGTTCAGCATATTGATTTGTCAACCAACTCAACTTCAATTCAGCTTATGTGCAATGGTAGGAAAGCATAGCACTTAGTAGCAGTGCTTCAATGCTAGCAACTGATAGTGACAAATTATATTGATGGCCTGAGACTGAATGGACAGGCTTCAGATGGTCATTTTGACAATCATTTGCTTCCTAGTTGGTGACACAAATGTTTGGATGGCCTTCTTTGAGCAATGATACATCTAGGCCAGTCTTGAGCTTTTGTCTCCTCTCAAAGTATCATGGCTGGTCAGTTGCAAGCTAAAAGGTTACATAGTTACAGTGTTTATATTTTTTTCACTCCCATGTTCAAAGGTAGGCCTTCACTATATCTCCTTCACATTTTGTGTGTTCTTCCCCTTTTCTTCTTGATAAGGATGCATTCAGGAGCAAAATATGATGCCTAGATAAATAAAGGTTTGTCTGTGTATGTGTGCATGCATGCCACTGTATATCATGTTTAGGTACAGATCTGACAGGTCTATTGCTACTTTCCAATCACTGTTTAGATACAGTTTGATGCGGTTCTCATTTGTAGTTAGCACAAACATTGCCTCCCTTACCT
Organism: Ctenosaura bakeri; assembly: GCA_948474755.1. Taxonomy (NCBI): domain Eukaryota; kingdom Metazoa; phylum Chordata; class Lepidosauria; order Squamata; family Iguanidae; genus Ctenosaura; species Ctenosaura bakeri. The sequence continues at coordinate 288,196 of CAOLHI010002035.1, forward strand.
ATATATCTAAAGTAGGGATGGGCAACTTGTGGACCTCCAGTTGATGTTTTACTACAACTCTCTTCTGCTATGTTAGCATAATCAAAGTTGAAGAATCATGGGAGAGAAAACACAAGAACATCTGAAGGACAGCAGGTTGCCCACTTCCATCCAAAGTATAGATCTGTGTAATTATATGGTACAAACCCCCATTTTCTAATTCTTCATGTATCTGTAGCTTGTTACATTCAGTATAAAGTGTGAGATACTGACAGCTGCAAGCCATCTTGGACTCCATTTTTTAGATCATTCAAAGTTACAGAATAGGGCCAAGATCCTGTATCACAGACATTACAGACGTGACCCCCCCAAGCCTAACTTAACAGCCAGCAATTCTTTGTGTTTCAACACCAGACACTGCAAATAGCTCCTCATCTGTCCCAAGTAACTGAATTTTGAAGTTCTGAATTTTGATTAGATTATTTATTTTCTTATGTGATTTATATCCTGGTTTTGCCAGATACTGGACCCAAAGTGGCTTACTTTTGTTAAAACAAAAGTATCTAAAACCCTTTGTACTACAAAAATCAAAAAGCATTAAAGAACAGTCCAGTGCAAACATTAATTTAAAACAGTTTAAAGTGCATGAAAAATATATTACATATTTTTTAAAAATAGCATGCTTTATTGCATATCCTTCTATCCTAACCAGTTAAGGGCTGAAGGCCTATTTAAATAAGGTCTTGCCTGTGAACATGGTGGGATGGAGAAAAAACCCTCACATATGCCAGGATCAGTAAGCTAAAGAAAGGAGAAGGGTAGGGAGGTGATGTGTAGATGAAGGAGAAAAAGAAGAGAAGAGAAGAGATTTTGGTGGGGTGGATGAGAACTGGGATTTTCAGAAATTCATGCAGCCATTGCTTCTTTCTCTCCCAAGCTCAAAATGGGATAGGGGGAGTAAGACAGGAGGGGCCATTATGATTAGGCTTTTAGTGAAAGTTTTTAGTTTAAATGGCAATTTCATAGAATCATAGAGTTGGAAGAGACCCCAGAGGCCATCGAGTCCAACCCCCTGCTATGCAGGAACACTCATCAAAGCATTCCCAACAGATGGCCATCCATCCTCTGCTTAAAAACCTCCAAAGAAAGAGACTCAACCACATTTTGGGGCAGCATATTCCACAGCCAGACAGCTCTGACCATCAGGAAGTTCTTCCTGAGGTTCAAGTGGAATCTCCTTTCCTGCAGCTTGAATCCATTGCTCCTTGTCTTAGTCTCTGGAGCGGTAGAGAACAAGCCTGCTCCCTCCTCAACATGACATCCCTTCAAATATTTAAACATGGCTCTCATGTCCCCTCTTAACCTTCTCTTCTGCAGACTAAACATACCCAGCTCCCTAAGGTGTTCTTCATAGAGCATGGCTTCCAGACCCTTCACCATTTTGGTTGACCAAAAAACTATTAAGATAAGCTTAATAGTTAAAATCCCCCTTTCTAAGATAACTGCAATTGAATTCATTTTTCTAATTTATTAATGGTTAACTGAACACACAACTCTTTCCTACCAAATTTCCTGTCTCTGTCACAGCTTGCAGAGTTATGATTGCCTTGCTCCTTGATGCCTCCTTCTCTTCTCACACGATGGAGGCCTCAGGGTGAAATTAAGATTAGTTTTCTTAAAATGTTAGAGAACAATCTTTTAAGAAGATATGTGATCTCCTCCCTTTAAGTAGTAAGTGATATTTTTTAAAAAAGGATTTCAAAACTTAGGTTTCAAAACAAGTGTTCGTCCATGCCAATTATAAAGCAAATTTGAGGTGTATGCTCATGTTTCTACAGCAGCCTAATAATGTGAGGCAGATTGTAAACTGGGGGGTCTGAGGTGAAAGGGTTGTTTGGTGAAGGTTACCATAACCTGAAGAAGGTGCAGCAGAAAGAAGGGATAGCACTCAAAATTTTGAGGCATGATCTTTGAAATTCTGGAAACTGCTGTAAGATGGAAAGTAGAAATTTCTGGAAGACCGAAAATATCATTCTTTTCAGATGACATGGGGAACCATTGGTACTCAAAATACTTTAACGTGTAACTTTTGAAATCTATTACTATTAACTATTCTGACTGGGGCTGATGGAATCTATAGGCCAAAATATTTGGGGGGCTCTGAGGAACATAATGTTACAAAAGTTATCAGTTACATTTAATATGTAAAAGAAATGAGAATTCTTTTTATCTTGCACCACACAAACATTCCCAAATATGCTAGCTGAGCATAAGCTTCAAAAGCAGCAAACTGGGAGAGGCACAAAGGCCCTTTCCACACCCGGGTGAAGAAATGGGGGAAACCACACTGAAACGGAGCTTACCTGAGTCCGTCGCCACATGGAGCAGCACGTTTTCACTGCTCCACACTCCGTGGCGTCCCACGGCGTCCCGCGGGACCCAAAATGGCGGCTTACGACTGCCAGCCGGAAAGCCCGCCCCCAGCAGATCTGCAGGCACGCCCTTGCGCATACCTGCAAATCCACACCGGGCGCTGCAACGGGGCTGCACGATCATGCTTTTTAAAAACCACTTGAAAAGTGGTTTTCAAAAAGCACGCGCCGCCGCCACTTCTGGGCGCCCTAGCGTGGATTGGGGTGTGGAACTATGCAAAAGTAGTCCACCCCAATCCACTTTACGGTGTAGATGACCTCCGTCAGAGGTCGCTCTACACCATTTTTAAACCCCCGTGTGGAAAGGGCCAAAGTTGCCAGATCACAAACTAGAGATTTTGCCTGTGGCTTTAGAAGATCCAAGGAAATGAAAGAGAATCCATCACTTCTATCCCCACCCCATCCCTCCACCTATACATTACTCACTCTTCTTCCCTGCCTCTGCTTCTGTATTACTTCAGGTCATAGTCAGAAATGGAAAATAAGCTGCGATATCACTTTGGAGGAACAAAACAGAAAAGGCAGCAGTTACAGCATCCTCCATTTTTGTCTTAGAACAGAGGAAAGGAATCTTTCTCTTGTCAAAATCTACATTACCTCAGTTGTCATTTTCATTGTTGTTGTTACATTTATTTATATCCTGCCCTTTCCTTAATCTGGGGCTCAAAGAAACTTACAATGGTTCAAACAGACATAGCTAAAAATTTACCTTGTACCAAAATTAAAAATCTAATTAAACTTTTCAATAAAATTAATACTACCATAGTCACAAACATAGCCATTAAAAATAAAACAACAATACACATTGAATATCTCTTATCTGAAATACTTGGGACCAGAAGTTTGCAGATTTTGGATATATTCAGATTTTGAATGTTTACATAGACCTAGTGAGATACATTAGAGATGGGACCCAAGTCTAAACATGATATTCATTTGTGTTTGTGTTTCATATACACCTTATGCACATTGCCTGTAGGTAATTTTATACAATATTTTTTAATAATTTTGTGCATGAAACAAATTTGAGTATATTGATCCATCAGAAAGCAAAGATATCACTCAGCTACCACTTTGGAGCATTTCAAATTTTGGAATGTTGGATTAAGGATGTTCAACCTGTATACTGAAATGTATATTGAAACAGAAAGTACATTTTCCAGCAGTGGCCAGCGGCTAGAACCAAAACGTAGGTGGAATGAAGAAAGTAACATTTCACTTCTGTTTGATACATGTAAGGTTCAACTCCTGGCATCTCCCATTTGGTTGGGAAAACCAGACTTTAGTCTAAAACCTTGGAATCCCTGCCAGACAAGATAGAGAATACTGAGCAGTCTGACTTGGAAAGAGGCAGCATTGCATATTTCTAAGAGCTACATTACATGATCAAAGCTGCACTTTCTTTTTGATTTGCCAGTAAGAATGTGGTAATATTTGTGTTTTTATCAACTGATTAAGCTCTTGAATGCTCTCAAGTGCTAGCAAGAGTTACAGTTAATAGACACAGTTTATAGAGGGGTTAATGGCAGACAGACAGTATACCAACAGAAGCTGTAATCACCAATGTATCTGAAGTTTTGTTGTGCTGCCTAACAGTGGTTAGGCTTCTACACATGGAATTCTACTGAACAGAGCTGTATGTTTTCATGATGTAGTAAATGGTAGTGGAATGCATGATCCAAATAAAGTTTCCATGCAGAAACTAGTGGTCAGCCCATCCCTTCCATCTAATAGTGGGATCCAGCTTACTATCTATGCTGTTACAGAAGAATCCATCAGCACTGGATTAAGCCCTGGCACAGAACAAGCAATTGCTATCTCATGAACAGCCTACTGCCTGACTTTGTAAGGATGTCTCCTGACCTGCCTTTGCAGTAGGAAAGCACGTGCTACTGATAGCAAACCTATGATGCGACTACCTAGTAGAACAGTGCTGTGCCTATGCAACATTTTATCATCACAATGGGTTGAAACTTTCAGATCAAAGATACTGTGATGAAAAAAGAGGAATCAGCCATGCGGGTTATATATTAAGAATATCAGCTCACAGCAAACATAAACTAACTGAAGGATGAAGAATGCAGGCTGAGTTTAGATGCAGTAACATGTGCATAATTACCTAGCTTCACGAAGCAGCTGCAGCAGCAAATGCCAAAGCAATGGGATTCTTTCCTTCACAGAGTAAGATCCTGCAGTATTGGCATGAGGCCTGAATTTGACCTGGAAAATGAACACCCTGTCTCAGAACTGCAAATGAGCCTGTCTAATCCTCTCTCCATATTTTAGCTGAGCAAATGTTGTCAAAGCATTGGTGAAAACATTAGAAAGCAAAGCACAGCAGCTGTGTCCAACAGCGGTGTCATTCACTGGCAGGTTCCTTTAGTGAAGGATGTGAACAGAAGCAAGCCCTTTGCAATTATAATGCTAACTATGGTGCTATGTCCAGTGCTCATTTAATACTGCTCTTTTGCTACTCTTTTATTCATCTTTCAACCAACAAACATCTTTAAAAAAAATGGTTAGCATTCTGTATTTCAGTTACAGATGTGTAACCTAGAGTTATGCATCTGTAACTGTTCCATATTACATATTCACTATCCCTGTGGAGTAACAATCATGGCACTATTGCCAAAATGGTAAACGCCCTCCCAAAGCTACCCTACTAGGTTTAAGCCACATTTAGAGAAGGAGGTCTGTTCTCATGGCCACTGGACATGAGTGGATGACATTTCTGCCACAACCTTTCTCAATTTCTCTCTCCTCCTACCTCCATCTTTGCCCTCAACAGTTGTAAACTGAGTTCAAAGTGCAAAAGTAGTTTGCACTCAGCAGGGTGGAGAGAAGAGGAGGGGTAGAATCTTGGCCTTCACTGTAGGCTCAGGAAAAGCAAGCTGCTGCAGCCTCTCTTAGTTTGTCTGTTCTTAATCATTACAGTGGGCCCTTATTATCTGCTAGAGTGTTGTTCCAGGATCTCCCATGGATACCAAAATCCGTGGATGCTTAAGTCCCATTATATACAATGGCGTAATAAAATGGTGTCTCTTATAGAAAATGGTGAACAATTCAAAAGTTTGCTTTTTTGGTGGTATATATATATATATATATATATACACACATATATATTGAGTCGTAGTTGGTTGGATCCGTGGATACAAAATTTGTGGGTAAGGAGGGCTGAAAGTAATAACTTTTGCCAACTTGGCCACAGTCTGAAGTTGTTTGGGCGAACCTTCCTGGCTTTCATCTGTGAAATGTTGGAGGATATATATGTTTCTCTCAGATCAACTGTATGAACTCTGTTTTCCTCCCTAATCCCTTGCCCAATACATATTATAGATTAGATCAAATCCCAGCTTTTCTGTAACACTCGTGTGATCACATTGAGCCAGCTATTTCTTTTTAGCCCAACTTATTTCACAGGTTTATTCTCAAAACCAAAATATAGTGGAGGAAAAATAATGTGCAATGCTTGCAGCTCCAGGAAATAACTAGAATGTACTAATAGTTAAAAAGATATAGTTGGAAAAACATTATTGTCATAGACAAGTATATGCATTCTAATGACATTTAAGGAGATCTCAGGCTACAATTCTGCACACATTTACCTAGAAGTAAGACCCACTAATAATGTAAATAGAATATTACTTTACAAGAACAAAGCCACTCTCAAAGTAAGTGAACAGTAAAAACTCTTCCAGTGTTTGACATCTACAAGTTATAGTTTCTTTGCTGTGGCTCTATATTCTTGACACACAGAGAACATTAGAAAAATCAGAGAAAGGGAGAGGAGAGGAGAAATCCAGTAAAGCTAAGCCTTATAATATAAGGATTATGAAAATCTAATTTAAAAAAACTGAAAAGAAGAGAAAAAAATTGAAATCAGAAATCAGCTTTCCTGTAAAATTGGTCAGTTTTAGAGAAATTAGAGGTGAATAGGAGAAAGGGGAATCTGTGAGAGAGTGAGAGAACACCTGGTGTATAGGTCTGAGGATGCTATAATTCAAGCAGTTCTCCTCAAGGAAAGCTCTTCTTAAGTGGCAGGGCTCTTATTTTCCAAAATACATGTTTGATTTATGTTTAGTTCCTTTTACTTTCCTCAGGAAGCAAACTGAAGTAACATATTACATTAGAGGCTGCAGTAGTTTGCTTTTGCCTGAGCCTGCTGGGAAGGGCAAGACTCCATCCCTTCCTTTCCTCTCCCTGCTGCTGAGTTGAATCTAAATTACTTGTCCACCTTGGACTCAGTTTTCAGTAACTGGTATAACTCAAATCTGATTGTTCCCAGTCTTGCATTGCCCTGCACAAGCGCAGGAATCCTCTGGCTCTCTCAGTGTTGAGGGACTGCAGCTCCAACCATTCCTTACCATTGGCTATGCTTGCTACATCTCCTGTAAATTGCATTATATTTGCATTACATTTGGAGAACTATATGATTCTAACACTGACCCTTAAAAAACCATGGCAGAAACATGCTGGAGTATTTTTGACTTTAGTATTCAAGAGCCATAGCCAACATGACCAATTAATAGTCAAGGATTCTGGGAGCTGAAAGCCCAGGTGGGTATTCTTCTCTCTTCCCATACTGCTTGAAGTGCTATATTCTAGTACAGGGGTGACCAAACGGTAGCCCTGGAAGCATGTGTAGCCCCCAAGGCTGCTTATGCAGTTTTCCATCCCTAGGTCGCTTTTTTCTGGCCTTCAAAGATAAAATGAATACAAGAAGGATGAATTACCTCCCTGGAAGAGTCCATGAGAAGAAATTCAATTTTTAAATAGGTTCCAGGTGGCAAAATAGTTTTGGTTTGAAAAACCAAAAGATGACTTCAAACTACTTCTGGGTGGGGCATTTTTTTGGCAGCATGTGTGGCTTTAGGAGTGTTCCAAGGACAGAAAACTGGCCACCAAGCATGTTGCTCCACCATGTCAAGATTCTATCACCTCATTCTTCTGGTGATGTAGACCAGTTTCAATGCGGCTGTGAATTCACATCAACCAACTGTCAAGCTAAGTAATAGCTGGAACTGAATAAGACAATCATGTCAAGATGAAGAGCTTGCTTCTTCATGCTGCTACAAATATCTGTTAGGACCAAGACTGTAAGGAGACTGGACAGGTGTGTTGCAATTGCTTGCCAGATTCTCAGCTGGAAAGAGGACATGGTAACCGGATCTTAAAGTGCAATTTTTATTTGGACAAGTTGCCAAGTCTTTCCAGCTGATGGAAGATAGGAGCCTTTGCTTACTGAGATACCAAAGTTGGATAGGTTGTCCTGACCTCGGCAAACACAGTATTAGGGGCATCATGCACTTGTAATTCCTCCTTCTGTCCCATTGCTGTATAAAGCCCTCTTTCATGTTGCCCCCTCTCTTTTTTAAAAAATATTCTTTTAAGTTTGCGAATGCATGCTGAGGACACAGTGTGTAATTTGATCTTATCCATGTTTGTATGGGCGTAAATCCTCACTAGTTCTTGCTCCCTAGAAAGTAAGTATAAAATGGCAACATTAATCTAGCAAAGGCTGCACACATATGGACAAAAACCTAGGTTGGCCTATTTTTTTTAAATAATGTTTGAAGATAAAGTGGCTTTTTCTTATAATAATCCTCAGCAAGAGAAACATGTTCAAAGATTGCAGCCATGAAGTTGGTGCACCAAGACAACCTCATGTGCTTTGAGGCAAAGGTTTTATTTTGTAGTTGCTCTTCAACTCATTTGTGGAATTTTATAGGTGGTGCATGCATGCATGTGAATGTGCATGTGTTTATTTATAGTACTTTGTTCAATCTCCCCACCCTTCTTCCAATATAGGACCCAGTAGAAAAATATAGGTTGAAACAAAACAAATTTTGTCTCATAAATGTATGGTACAAAAGTTATAATAACATTTGCTTTTTAAAAAATTGTACTGTACAGTATAACTGAACAAAGGTCCTTTTAAAAAGCAAATCTTATTAAAACACTAACTTAAAACAGTTTTAAAAGCATTTAAAACACATTGAAAATACAAGTAGTATTGCTTCTTGGCCTTTTGGCTAAGCTCAAGTGTAGTATCTGTTCTTATCAGTTTAATATGTGATACGTCCTCTATTTGAGGACTATATGGTGGGCATGTAAGATAGCAAAATTTTTTTGGAAGGGGGTACATGATGAAAGTCAGAGAATTTGTAAGTTGAACTTTGAAATGAAACCAGAACTTTATCTGTTAAATATGCTAGGGCAACAAAAGGAAATAAGAAGTCATCAGAAGATATTATTGTATTTAATAACTGCGGCAAGGTTAACATATGTGCGACACTGGAAAGAAAAGAAATATATTGATATTGAGGAGTGGAAGTTAAAAGTTCTGGATATGATAGAGATGGAAAAATTAACATTTTCTTTGAAAAATAAATCTATTCAGAATTTTGAAAAAGAATGGAAAGGAGTATTGCATTGGGTTAGGATATAAATGTACAAGACATTAAGAAGAAATAATGTAATCGTTCTTTTCTCTGTAAAATGAAAATTATGTTTGTATGTAATGGAAATAAGCAATTGCAACTGGAAGATCTAAGCCTGGAAGTGTGTGTGGGTTTTTTTTATTTTTGAGATTAAACCTTAATAAAAACTATTACAAAAAGAAAAAAGAAAAAGAAAGAAAAGAAAATACAAGTAAAACACCCATGTAAGAGATCCTTCTTCTACAATCAATTAGCAGTTAAAGGTCTATCTAATCAAAAGATTTTTAGTGGAAAGAGAGCAAAGAGGGTATCCACCTAGCTTCTCATGGGAGAAAAATGTCATAGCCTGGGAGCTACCACCAAAAAAGCCATTTCCTTTATCCTCCCCAAACATGCTTGTGATGGTGGTGGGACCAGAATAAAGCTCTCCCCTGAGGATCTTAATACTCAACAAGGCTCATATGGGGAGATAATATGTTCTAAATTGAACCGTGCTCACATCCTCATGTCTTCCTCCATAGCAGGAACAATCAGTTAATAGATGGAGGGAGACAGAATAGTTCCATGATGCCTTTTGAGTACTACTGATAGGAGCCCTCCAACTGGCACCACTCTGATTCTCTCTTTCCCACATCTTCCTACTTCTTCTTTTGTCTTTTTTTGTACTACAAAAAGATATCAGCTGTGGCACCCCAGTTGTGGAATGCCCACTCCCTGGAGGCCTGACTAGCACCAACACTCATGTCATTTAGTCAACAACTTAAACATTGAGGAACTTGGGCCTCCCTAACTCATCTCAAATATAGTATACCCAGTTTAATTTTTAAAAAAGATCTTTTAGATCTGTTTCTATCACTACAATTTAATTTTTTTAGTTTATTTAATTTTTTTACTGTTTTAAAATCATGTAATTTGTTATAATTTTTTATTTTTGTAAGTCACTCTGACAGTTTTCATGGAGAGTAGGGTATAAATATTTAAATAAATAAATAATCTGAAAATGGAGAAAAGATGGGACCCGTACACAGTATCTTTTGACTGGTAATACTTGGAAAGAAGAGTGATGTAAATTGTATGGCCCTCTATATGTTGTTGGACTGCAACTTACAGCAGTCCTAGTCAGAATAGAACATGGTGAGGAATACTGATCCTCAGTCCTTAACTAGATGAATTCTTTGTTTATTTTCAAGGATCTCCTTAAGAAAAGTTCTCTGCTAGGAGTGTGGTAGCCATATTCACTTCATATGCTTGCTCTATTTACATATAAAACATGGGTGGAGAAGGGGCATCATACCCATAGAAGGGACTAGAGCTCAGTAGTGATAGAGCACATGCTCTGTACACAGAAGGTCCCAAGTTCCATCATTGGCATTCCTGGTTAAAAATATGAGATCTCTTTTTGAGACTTTGGAGCTGCTGTCAAGCAGAGCAGGCAATACTGGGCTAAGTGGTCTAACTTGCCGTATGATATCTTCCCAAATTCCATATTGGAAGCACCACAGCTCAGCAGCAGAGCACAAGTTTTGCATGCATTAGGCATTGGGTTAGGTTTCGAGGTAGGACATCTTTCCAACTCTCTATCTGAGTCCTTGGAGAACTGCTGCCAATCAGCATAGACAATAAATATTCATTTAGATCAGTGGTTCTCAACCTTCCTAATGCTGCGACCCTTTAATACAGTTCCTCATGTTGTGGTGACCCCCAATCATAAAATTATTAATTTATTATTTACAATGCCTCCTCCCCCCAGCAAAGGCCGCCTCACCGGCCAGGAACAGCAGGGCGGGCAGGGAGGGAAAGAGGAGCTGTGCGTCTCCCCTGGGAAAAACCTCCGAGAACCCCCCCCCCGGGCTCTTCTTCTTCTTCGCTCTCGTTTCCGCTGGGAGGGGTAGTGAGGGAAAAGGTTCCAGAGTGTCGACCCTGGCTGGGGGGGAGGAATCCCAGCGCCTTTGTTTTTTGTGCCGGGCGCAGCTCGCCCACCCAGAAAATCGCCACCTTGCGGCCCCCCGGCCCTTCCACAGCGCCCCCCTCCATGGCGACTGGGGCAGGGGCCGTGGCGAGGAGGGGGCCTGCCCCCCGTGCTGCCGCCGCCCCCCAAGCTGGCCCGTCAGACAGGAGGTTCTCCCGGTAGTGGAGAAGGGGAGCGATTTCAGTCCCTTCTGAACAGGGGGCAGGAGGACGTGAGCACGTGGCTTGCGCACCACCACTCCTGGGCCTTTCCCGCATGTTACCTTATCGCAGAGGTGGGGGGTGCCGTTCGCGCAAGCAGGTTCTTGCGCGAGGCGCTCTCTTTGCTGCTCTTCCGTCCCGCAGCTGGCTTCTTGGTCACGCGACCGCCCCGCCCCTTCCTTCCGCAGTGCAGCCTACAGCTCCCAGGCTGTGCTGGGGGAGGAAGGGGCAGGGTGGTCTCGCGACCAGGAAGCCAGCTGCAGGACGAAGGGGCAGCAAAGAGAGCGCCTCGCGCAAGAACCTGCGATGAGGTAACGTCTGGAAAAGGTCCAGGAGTGGTGGCGCGCAAGTGCGAGCCACGCACTCACGTCCTCCTGCCCCCACAGTGCTCCCGCCAAAGGGGGCAGGAGGACGCGAGCGCATGGCTCGCGCTTGCGCGCCACCACCGAGGAGGGAATGGAGCCTAAGACTGTCAGAAAAATGTATTTTCCGATGGTCTTAGGAAACCCCTGTGAAAGGGTCGTTTGACCCCCAAAGGGGTCGCAAGCCACAGGTTGAGAACCGCTGATTTAGATGAACCAACAGTCTGGACTCAGTACAAGAACCTGTACTAAACATGACCATAATAAATACAGTCAGCCCTCCTCATTTGATAGGATTAGGAGAGCAGACCCTGGCAAAAGTGGAAAAATTGGAAATATCAATGCGCGTGTGTGCACGCACGTGCGCATTTGTGTAAAGAGAGCTGAGACATGGTGGGGAGAACAGGCACCCAGGTTCCAAACCAGGTCAGGGAATGGAGAGGGAAGGGATGGATCAGCAAAATGGCTCTATACTTCCTCTTTCTCACCCATCTTCTTCCTTGAGTGGGTTCAGAAGAGGGTTTGTGGTTCTTAAAAATTGGGCTGCTGTCTGTCCTTAGCTGGCGAGGCAGTGGTTAGTAGGGGAGAAGGAGGAGATGAGTTTTTAAAGGGCTGTGTAGCCTGATCTGGGCTGCAGAGAGGGAAGGTTGCCACAGAAAAGAAGCACTTGAGGTGGGGGGCAGGGGTTGAAGAAACTCTCAAATGATCAAATGAAAGTCAAACCTGCAGATGTGGAAGGCTGACTTACATCATGTCCAATTATCCTGATTTAGCAAAAAGAGTCCTGATTAATTCTCTGTCATCCCACAACAAATAAAATCTTCTCAGTTAAGGTTTTGAGCAGAGTAAAACTGATGTTTGGTAAGCAGATTTATTGTTTTCACGCAGCAATACTGACTACTTTGAAAGTTTACTACTAGCCACTTGAAAGACTTGTACTGCTTCATTACACTGTTATAGAGCTATTATTCCACTTTCAACATCCCATGGAATCCTGGGGTTTGCTGTTCAGGGAGGGGCATTTAGAATTCTCAGCCAGAGAGCTCTTTGGCCTCAGTAAACTACAAACCTCAGAATTCCATAGGATGTTGAAAGTGGAATAATAGCACTATGACAGTGTAGTGTGGAAAGGCCCTTTGAAGATTTGTGTCCAGGCTCACAATTTCTATCTTTCTATGTTCTGTTCTACTCCACTTCTTCAACTGTGTAACTATGCTTGAAACCCATTAACTTTAATATTGCTCTATCAGGGTATCTGAAGAAATGGATGGATATCCGTGATAGCTCAGGCTAAAATAAGTCAGGTTTGTTTTTGTTTTGTTTTTCCTTTTTATGATGCAAGAGACTGTTTCTAGGAAAAATAATACACCTTTCTGTTAAGGGTCTTAACACAGGCCTGCAAGAAGCTTAAAGTGTTGCATTACAATTAATGATGGCAGCTGTAACACTTTAGTTTTTAGCAAGGTGAGTAATGACCTTATCATTTTTACTTTATAAAAGTAATGTAGCAGTTGGTAATGCCATTGCTGTTTTGGTACATTGAGTAACAGTTACTCATTATTTCTAAAACATTACTTTGAGGAGATCACTTGGGATGAGTTTTTCTATTTCTGTAACTTCAAGTATATAGTAGTCTCTCCACATTCATGAGGGGTTGGGGCACAGAACCTTCCTGAAAGTGGAAAAACCATGAATAACCCCTCCACCCTGTGATTCCCTTCCCATTTCTTTGCCTCTGGTTCCTGTGTGGAGTGGGGGAGAAAAAAACAACCTTCAAGGCTTACCAGTACTTTCCCCTCAGATAGAAAAGGGGGAAATGTTGGAGTTCTAATTACTTCCTGCAAGTATTTCAAGAAAGGAGCACCTGACCAATCAGCATCCAATACACAGCAGAATATGCAACCACACCTTCAGCAGTGGGAGGGGGGCTTTGCTCACCCAAAAGGAAAAAATATCCATTTTAAACACAAGCCTCCCAAGTCTGGGGTGAGGAATGCAAGGGATGGGAGGAAGAAAAGCAGGGGGAGGCAAGTACCTGCCTTGTGAATAATCAAATTTGCAAAGGTCAAACTCGCAAATGTGGAGAGGGGATGTACTTTAAATTAATCCTAAAGTAACGCAAATGTAAGATGTTAATAATGAGCAATGGAGCAAGTCACTCCTTAAACAGCTTAGAACAAACACCATCAATGAGTATTTTTTTCTGCATAAGATGAAATATGATATAAATTAACATGGAATGGGTAGTAATGAATTGCTGGGAAAAAAATTAATGTTCCAAGCTCTTGGCCTGCAGCCTTAGTAGGCGATACAAGAACTGCTGTTGTCATTGTCTTCCTTATTTTCCATTCTACTTTCTTCCAGG